>APFE030871469.1:0-10825 GCA_000404065.3 Pinus taeda | reverse complement strand
TGCTTCTCATGCTTGCAAAGAAGCGATTTGGTTGAAAGGTTTGTTTGGTGAATTTGGTAGGTGGCAGGGCAACATCAAGTTATTTTGTGACAGTCAAAGTCCAATACATTTGGCTAAGAATCCAGCCTATCATAGTAAATCAAAGCATATACCGATCAAGTACCATTTTGTAAGACAGGTTATCATTGAAAGGGGAGTCTCTCTTGAAAAGGTGCATACAAAGGAGAATTGTGCAGACATGTTCACGAAACCAGTTTTGTTAGAGAAGTTACGCTGGTGTTTGGCTTCTCTTGGCTTGCAGAAAAAATAAAATAATAATAACATGGCATCAGGCTAATTGTTGTCAAGGTGGAGATTGTTGAGATTTTCTGTTTTGTATAAGATAGGCAAAATCTCAGTAGATGACAACAATAGGAATCAGTTTCTAGATTAGCTCCAGTTTGTTGGGAGGGAGTTAATGCATCCTAAATTTGAGTTGAGAGGATTTATGAGGCAGTTAGATTCTCTTTGCTATATAACAGGTATCCATACGGATTGTTTGGTATGAGGGTGAGAGTTTGTAAGGATTTAATTATGTAATCTCCTGTTTGATTAATAAGATTGCCGATGCCTATGTTGTGTGGACGTAGCCCATTGGTTGGGTGAACCACGTTAATTGTTGTGTCTTTATGTGCATGATTGATAGGATTGCTGAGTTATTATTTTTCCTTGCTGCGCATTGTTAAATTAACAATTGAAGCTTTTTTTCCTCTGAAACAATGGTGGCATGCTGCATAATATTTTGTACAATAAAATTTTAAAAATTAATAATAAATATTAAATATAAATTAAAATTACTAAATACAGATTATATATTAACTTTTGTATTATCCAATTTTATTGAATTTATTAGATTGGCCCATCACTTTAACCTTCAACATTTATGAACTAATATACATATATAATAATTTTTAAATAACCTATTCAGTTATTTTATAATTATAATTTTTAATTTTTAATTCAATGATTTATAGAATAACATATAATTTAAAAATAATTTAAATTTGATTGTGGTGCATTTTATAGTTTAATAGGAGAACAAAAAAATTAAAGCTAGTCATAAATCAAATATTTCAATTTCCATGCTAAGTTTCAATCAATATAGTTTAAAAAGATAAAACAATTGAAAGTATAAAAAAATTCACATTTTAGTACCAGGGAGATATATGGATTATAAGTCATTTCAATATGCATTTTAACATCATATATATCTAGAGAAAAAGAAAAAGAAAAAGAAAAAATCTTATTTCATTAATATAATAAGTGCTTTCTAATTCAAATAAGATAAAAATTTGTAATTCTTTAACAGGTGTTTTCTAATTTAAGATTATATATATATATATATATAATATATATATATATAAATAACAATTTAAAAATATTAATAACAAAATAATTAAATGAAAGAGAAAGTTATATAGAGAAATTATTAAATTTTATATTTGATTTAGAAAAATATCTATACAGAAATAATTCTAAATTAAAATGAATTTATATTAATTAAATAATTATTAAAATTAAAATTTATAATTAAAATACCCACTTTAAATAATATATATTTAAATATTATTTATGAAAAAACATATTTAAATTTAATTTTACAATTATTTAGAATTTAAACCTACAATTGAGATGCGCACTATAAAACTAGTTAGACCCGACGAATCTTACTTTGGAGTTAACAATGTTAATGATACAACGTCGTCTCACCAATAATTTGTGGATTTTAATATTGTCATCAACAAGACGATTGAAAACATTTTTATTTGTTAGAGTGTCGATTGAAATGAAATGAGGTGACTTTATTTTTATTATCATACCAACAACAAAGAAAATTAATGAAAATATTCACATCGACTCCTCTTTATTAATATCCTTTTTTTCACAAGGAAAAACAAATTATTTTTTATAATTAAATACAAATCAGGTAGATTATTTTTTATAATTAAATAAAAATTAGTAACATTTGCAATTTTTTGAATTTACCAACCGTCTGTGTACATCAAATAACCTTTCCGAAGAGATTAATAAGAGTTTCTAGGGTATTTTATTCATTGTTGTTTATTTTGCTAATTCAACTTATTACTCATGTTATTTTTTACTGTCGTTTTATTATTTTTTAGAGGAAGCTAATAGCTTATTGTGAAAGAATACAACTTTAATAATATAATAGAGCATAACAGTAAAAAAAAAAAAGAGATCAACTTTTCAAATCGAACTTAAAGTGGAAAAAAAACCAATGTATCAAAAACATAACTTAGCATTGTGTGGAGTAATGCCTTAAAATTTGAAACTCCTAATGTTACTTAAGGATCCATGGACATAAGTCCAATATCCAATCTCTCTTACTTGTACACTGCCTCGTTTGGAAAGGAGATCAACCACCTTGTTTTTCTTTCTATATATGTGGGAGAAAGAGATGTGACTAAAAGTCTTGTTCTGGATCTTATGCATTGCATCCAATAATATAGAGAGGGCTTTCCAAAAGATAATTGTCCCTAAGCCCACTCTATTATCATTTTTTATTCTCATGCAACAACCAATTCCTGTATTTCCAACCATATCACACACAACAACACTCCCCATAGAGCTAAAAGTTATGCTCTGTTGTTAGTGCATGCTCCCCCATGTTAACAAAAACGATAAACTTGTATGGGCTTCAGGACAATATACGCCCAACATTCGCATTCCCCATTAGATGAGACCCCATCAAAATAGCCCATTGGAATTGATGACTCGATTTCCCTAAAGCAAAGAATTCTCCTTGGGGACTTCGGCTACCAAGGCCTAATCTCCTAAAAATATGTCACTATCTTCAAACTAATACTTCTCACTTTTAGGACAGTCTGGTAAAATGTTTTGGAATTTCCACTCCTCTGTATGCCCTAAAAGATGTATAAAGGAAGTTCCCTATATTTTGAGCATCCATATTACTCGTTTCCCACAACAATCGAAAATCAACAAGTGAGAAAGAGACGTTTCACCTCTTCATTTGCGCTTCCATACAAGGAACAAATTCCAGACTCCTCTCTATTAATCATGAGTATATGTAAACTTTTTTACCACATGCAATTTGTGTTTTTTTCGTATGATTCATAAAATATTTGTGATTTTTATTTATTTATTTAATGATTATGGTTAAAAATGAATGAGTTAAAATAATAATAAAGGAATCAATTAATTAATAATACTTGAAATTAGTTACCTTACGGTGACTCAATTGATGGTTGTTAGTGTTATGTGCCAGGAGATTATAGGTTCAAATTACCTTGGCGAGTAGGTGATTTACCTAGAGGTTATAGTGGTATTCATGGAAGTCAACTCCCTAGAGGTTATAGTGCTAGTAGTTGAATTAAAATCCAAGGTTATAGTAGTAGCAGAACTGGGCCAATGCTGCATTAATTGTCTAGAGTTATTTCAAATGTGAAGGGAGGTATGAAGTTGTTTATTTACAACATATTTGATTGTTAGACCACTTGTATCATGGTAGGTTGTTTAACATGCCCTATTTTCTTGCCAAAAACCTACGGAATATGGCCCGATCGGTATAGACATATAACTGACGAATGGAAACCTTGTCCTACCATGGGCTCTTTAAACTTTTGGTCGTAAGTGAGCTACCAAAGGAAGGGTGAACTTAGAATGACATAATTGAAAGGCCATTGTGTTATGAAACCAACTCACAAAATAGAAGAAAAGATAGATCAACGCCTTCAATCAGCCTCTTCGACGGGCCAACCTCCTTTACATTACACAAATGAACAATTCTTCGATGATACAAATTACTAAACCTTCTTTCTATATATAGGAGTCTAAGGGATCACAATATAATCAAAGATGACATAACAATAGTAATATAAGGGCACAATAATAATGATAGTGGGCTTCTATGGGGCACAATAATAACAATATGGGGACAATAGGGGCACAATAATAACAATAAGGGATATAATGACAATAGTAATGGGGGAATCACTAGTATTATAGGGACCTAACATGCCCCTCTCCTTCAAAAAAGTGTTGTCCTCAACGCTTGAGTAGCTCTGGATGCTTCTATATAAAAGTCTCATCCTCCAATGTGGAATCTTCAACGGGTAAGTTCTTCCACTTGATGAGATACTCTGAAATTGATCGATTTCGTAGTTGTCGAGTTCTTTTTTCTGTGACTGCTTCAAGTTCCAATATGGTTTTTCCTTCCTCGTCAAGTTTTGGCAATATTGTTTGAACTGGGAGCCTGTCACCTATAACCTTCTTTAAACATTAAACATGGAAAATTGGGTGCACTCGGGAAGCTGCAGGAAGCTCCAATTTGTATGCCATAGTACCAATCTTTTGCAACACCTTGTATGGACCATAATACTTTGACGGTAATTTATTATCCTTCTTAATTTGATTGAGGGACATTCGTTTATATGGTTATAGCTGTAGGAATACCTAGTCACCTACATCAAACCTTCTTTCGTTGTGATGTTGATCTTCCTGTTGTTTCATTCTATTCTACACCAAAGTGAGGTTATCCTTTAAGAGTTGGAGAACTTGTTGTTGATACTCGATGTGATCTTCCACTACTTGAACCTTAGAATTTTCTCTTAAATATGATGTGATGGATGGTGGATGATATCCATAAAGTGCCATAAATGGGTTCATTTTTGTTGCAGTATGGAAGGAAGTGTTATGACGCCATTCAACCAGAGGCAACCATTTGACCCATTGTGTTTGTTTATCAAAGACAAAGCAATGAAGATATCCTTCCAAACATTTATTTACTATCTCAATTCTCCCATCAGATTGAGGATGATAAGATGAGATATGGGCTAACTGAGTACTAAGACAAGAAAATAATTTTATCCAAAAATTTCCAGTGAAAATAGGATCTCTGTCCCTTACAATAATCTTTGGGTTTCCATGTAGCTTTTGAATTGTTTCCATAAATGCAGTAGAAATTGTACTAGATTTAAATGGATGAGATAATGCACAAAAGTGTACATACTTGGTAAGTCTATCAACTACCACCATGATGACACTCTTTCCTTCGGACTTGGGTAAACCTGTGATAAAATCCATTGAAACCTCTCCCAAAGTTGGCTTGGAATGGATACAGATGTAATAGACCGGTCTTAATTGTTTCAACTTTATTTTTTGTTGGAAAACCCAAACATTCGCACAAACTTTTGATATCCGATTTAAGGCCATCCCAAACAAAAATTCATTCTTAACCCTGTGGTAAGTTTTTAAAAATCTTGAGTGCCCTCCTAAGGGAGAAGTGTGTAATTCCATACGAATATTTTGTTTGAGTTGGGAATTCTTACATAGGTATAAGCAATCTTTGTACCATAATGAATCAATTTTCCAGCTAAATGTATCAGATGTACTAGGATCTTGTTGTAACTTTTGAATGTGTGCCCACACTTCTTCATCATTCTTCCATTCATCCCTTGCTTTGTTTATCCAATCTGGTTGGATAATAGAAATGGTGCAAAGCAATGCTTCCACATCCTAATCCTTTCTTGAGAGTGAATTTGCCACAACATTTTTCTTCTCTTTTTTGTAGATGATTTCAAAGTCATAACCCAATATCTTTGTGACCCATTTTTGTTGCTCTTCTGAAGATAATCTTTGTTCTAAAAAGTATTTAAGACTATCATGATCCTTTTTACCTTGAAGTGTCTTCCAATTAGGTAGGGTTGCCATTTCTTAAGTGCATGTAGTATTGCCAACATTTCCTTTTCATAAATATCTTTGTGTAAATACTTTCCTTTGATTGGACGACTTTAGAAAGCAATGGGTCTTTCTTCTTGCATTAAAACATCACCAATTCCATTTTCTGAGGCATTACATTATGCAATAAAGGTTTTTGTCAAGTCCGTCGTAGCTAAGACCGGTGCTTGACACATTGCCTCTTTAAGATGTTCAAAGGCCTTTGTTGCTTCTGGAGTCCATGAAAATGCATCTTTCTTCAATAATGTTGTTTGAGGTGATGCTATTCTCCCATAATTATTAACAAACTGGCGATAATACCTTGTCAACTCGAGAAAACCTTGCAGATGCTTTATGGACGTGGGGATTTCCATTCCTTAATGGCTTTAATTTTGCTAGCGTCTACCTTAACACCTTCATGAGATACAATATGACTCAGATATTCAACCTCTTGTACTCCAAACAAACATTTGGAGCTTTTTTCTTATAATTATTTCTCCTCCAATAGTTTGAGTACCCTGTCAACATGTTGAACATGATCCTTCCAAGACTTGTTGTAGATTAATATATCATCAAAAATTACTAACACAAATTTTCTAAGGAAGGGTTTGAAAATGGAATTCATTAAACCTTGAAATGTAGAAGGTGCATTGGTAAGGCCAAAAGGCATGACCAAAAATTCATAATGACCCTCATGAGTTCTAAATGTTGTTTTCAGAATGTCTTCAGTCTTCAATCTGATTTGATGATATCCTGAACGAAGATCCAACTTGGTGAAGTAAATTGATCCATGAAATTCATCCAATAATTCATCAATGTCAGGAATGGGAAATTTATCTTTAATAGTGAGGTTTTTGAGCTCCTTATAATCCGAACACATGTGCCATGATCCATCCTTCTTGTGCACCAATACTACTCGAGCAGAGAAACAACTTTGACTAGGTTGAATTATACCAGCCTTTAGCATTTCTACAACCATACGTTCATTTTCACTCTTTTGGGCATAGGGATATCTGTAAGGCCTGATGTTTGGAGGAACACTTCCTATAATCAAATGAATAACATGATCATGATCACAAATAGGTGGGAGGCCTTTGGGAGTCTCAAATACCTTGCAATGATTATCCAAGACTTTTTGGAAATTTGGAGAAATAGATGATTTCGATGTGGGAACCTCAAGTGAACATAATTGTGCAATTATGCCTCGTTGTTCTTTCTTTAGAAGCTCTGTCATTCCATTAGAGTTGATTATATTTCTTGATTTCCCTATGATACCCCTTAATTCAACTTCCTTTCCTTCCGAACAAAAATTCATGAAAATTTCTTGAAAATTAAAAGCTATTGTACCCAAGGATTGTAGCCATTGGACTCCTAGTACAACATGAACACCACCCATTGGAATGGAAAGTATTAGGATATTCAATACATATTCTCCCATGGATAGCTTAATATTATGTCACTTTCCAGAGCAATTTATGGTATCTTCACTTGCAACCATCACTTGACACTCTGGTGCTGGATATAGGAAGCAATTCAATTCCTTGGCTATCTTACAATGAATAAAATTATGAGTACTGCCTGAATCAATCAAAACTATTACCTTTTTCTTCTTGATATGTCCTCCTATCTTGATAGTTTGAGGAGTGGTAATTCCAGCCAATGCATTAGAAGATATGGTCGGATTCATTTCTTCTTTCTCTAGGGTATGTTCTTGGTGTATATCCTCTTCTTTTGATGTTTCTTGTTCCTTTTCTTCCTCATCTTCAAAACCTATGTAAAATAATTTATTCTCAGCACACTTATGACCTTTAGTGTATTTGCTATCACAACTGTAAAAAATCCATTTTTCTCTTTTTTCTTCGAATTCTTGTGGCGTCAACCTTATAGGTTGTGGAAGGATAGGGGCAACAACACTTCCATATTTATAGTTATGAGTGGTAGGCTTCCTGGTTGCCATAATTTTGCTTTCCATTTTTCTTGCCAACCTGAATGTGTTCTATAATGAATCAGGTTCCCAAAGGCGAACATCATGTTGGATGTTATCCTTTAATGTCACTATGAACACATCAATCCTATGCTCATCTGGAATATATTTTACCCTTATATTCAATTTTTGGAAGTCCTCATTGTGCTCAATCATTGAACCCTTTTGTTTGAGATTTATCAATTGGCTAAAAAAGGTGTTTCTTTTTGTATCCTCATAATGTGCTATCATTTCTTCTATAAAAATTTCCCAAGTGACAATTTGTTTACAAGATAAAAGCCATTGATACCATACAAACTGATTTGGTTCCAAATATACAGTTGCAATGTGTACTTTTGTGTGTTTTGCACATTATGGAGATCGAAATATTTCTCCATCTGTAGTATCCATGTTTCGGGATCCTTGCCATCAAACTTCCTCATATCGATCTTTGGAACATGGCAGGCCTTCAATCCAATGTTAGAGTCTATGAAATCATGATTAACATTTCTTTTGTTCTCATCATGAGTTTCCTTTACTACCCTTTCACCATCAGTAAACATTTCTTGTAGCAAATTTTTCAAATTTGTCTTCATATCTTCCATTTTTCCTTTCATCTTAGCTTCCACGCATTTCTTTAAACCATCCATCTTAGCTTCCATGTCATTCATCTTAGCTTCCATGCCTTTATTTAAACCATTCGTCTTATCTTCCACGCCATCCATCTTAGCTTCCACACCATCCATCTTAGCTTCCACGCCTTTCTTTAAACCATCCATCTTAGCTTCTGTTACTTTTTGTGAGAGTGAATTTTGTTGCACTTGGTCTCGTAATTTTGATATATCATGTTGCATTTCTTCCTCTTCTTCATGAGTCATGCTAGCGATTTTAGGTTTCTTACTAGGTGTTTCCATTTTATTTCTTCGGGGCATCAATTAATGATAATTATGCATCACTATGCCCTTTGAATTCCTTCAAACTAATTTTTCAAACCAAACTTATGTGAAATTTAAAAAAATCTACACATCTTTTTTCACTTTGTAGGAGCTCGATATTGAATTTGATGTATCCTTGAAATTTCAGATCTCCAAGGTTTGAAATTGTGAAGTATGGTAGCCCTCTGACTTCTCTTTCCAACGCCATCATTCTCATTGAAATTGGATTCTCCAAGAACGAGTTATGCCCAATCTCCCAAGATGCCTTGATTATACACTTTTTCAGTAGAGAGAACGTGTACGAAGTGCCACGTGTCACTGTTTCAACCTTCGGACCTGAAAACAATGCACATAAAACTAAATTCCATCTCCTTTCTATAAATTCTTATGAAATTTCAATCTAATACTCAGAGAGAATGTTATGACGATTTTTCCAAGGTCACCTGTTTGGGATGTAATTCGAGAGCCTCAAAAAACCCTAACTTCCTTAGATCATATATCCAAAAATATAGCGAGACAAGATCTAAAATTCGGACCCGAGGATCATTGAGATTTTGGTTCCAATGGGTTTTTTCTAGCCTCTAAAACATTGCAGAAAAAAATTATAGTGAAAATGCCACGATGACCTGTTTGGAGCAGTGAAACCCTAGAATCCAAAGCTCTGATACCAAATGTTATGAAACCAATTCACAAAATAGAAGAATATATAGATCAACACCTTCAAACATAGCCTCTTCAAGGGGGAAACCTCCTTTACATTACACAAATGAACAATTTTTCGATGATACAAATGTCTAAACCTTCTGTTATATACCTAGGGGGGTTAATATGGGGTACCGAGGGAGGTACCCAAGGTAATAATGTAATAATGGGATGGGCCATATTAATAAATAAGGTGGTTAACCCATGTCATGTAAGGGACCACAAGTAGTTAATAATAATGTAAGGGGCCCATGGTATTAGTTGATGGTATGAGGAAACCATGGTAATGATGCATTGTATTGTATGTATGAGGCCTATATAGAGGCTAGATACTCCACATGGAGAGATATGAAGAGAAGTAATCTTGTATGAACAAGCATATGGCTTGTGAGTGTTCTCTTCCTTAAGGAGTGAATGTATGGTGTTGCCCTACCTTAAGGGTTTTGATCAATAAAGAAGCATTTCTATCTATTTCTAATCTGTTTATTCCTGGGTTATTTCTATTATCAATAATATTCTTGGGGTTAGATCCACAACAAGTGGTATCAGAGCTACCAAACAAGTGGTATCGGAGCACTTTCTTGGCACAAAAGTGGAGAATTTTTTTTTTTTTTTTTTTTCTTTTTGCAGGATTTCAAGGGCGGCGAGTTTGCAGATCAGATCTGTACGTTTTGGTTCAAGATCTGCAATCTGATTGTAGATCTGTATTCTTTGTGAAAAAATAGCCGATTTAAAAAAAAAATCGGTCAAATCGGAGTCCGGATGAAGGAGATATCGCCGATCTAAAAATCAGTAGGGTTGTAGACAATTTTTCGGGGCAGCGAATTTGCGGCGCAGATCTAGACGACCTGCTGCAAGATATGCAAAATCTAATTGTAGATCTGAAATCTTTGTGAAAAAATACTCCAATTCAAAAAAAAATCAGTTGAATCGGAGTCCGGATGAGGGAGATATCGCTGATTTAAAATCAGCACTTTTTCAGAAATTTTGGGTGACGGCGGGAGAGCAGCGGCGTAGATCTGAAATTCTAGTGCCTAGATCAGGATTTCTATTAAATGGGTAGATGCAGAATGATTGTTCCATTTCTGAAAACAGGTCATAATAAGGATTCTGAGCAATATTGACGAAACTGTGACAATTTCAATTTTTCGCCAAGTCATAGAAATTTTTCTCAAAACCCTCTTCATGACGACTCTACATTTTACCGGAAAAGGTGATGGTCGTACTATTGAAGAATTCCTAAAAACGATAAAGCTCAAACATGGGAGATTTTGGAAGCCTATAGCACGGTTTAATTTGCAAGAGGATGCCGATAGATGGTGGAGATCGCTAGGAATCAAACAGTTGAAAGACTTGTCAGATGAAGAATTTGAAAAACTCTTTATGGACAAATGGTCTTATGCTACAAAAAAGAAGGAAACTAAGGAGAAACATATGGGGTTATTTCCTACTGGTATATCCTTATTGCAGGTTCATGGATTGATTCAGA
>APFE030871444.1:0-34405 GCA_000404065.3 Pinus taeda | reverse complement strand
TACCCTTTCACCATTAGTAAGCATTTCTTGTAGAAACTTTGTCAAATCTGTCTTCAAATCTTCCATGCCTGTCTTCAAATCTTTCATGCTTGTCTTTAAACAATCCATCTTAGCTTCTACGCGTTTCTTTAAACCATCCATCTTAGCTTCGACATCTTTATTTAAACCATCCATCTTAGATTATATTACTTTTTGTGCAAGTGACACTTGTTGCACTTGGTCTTGTAATTTTGATATATCATGTTGCATTTCTTCCTCTTCTTCATGAGTCATGCTAGAGCTTTCAGGTTTCCTACTAGGTGTTTGCATTTTCTTTCCTCGGGGCATCAATTACCGATAATATAATAGCTTTAATATGCCCTTTGAATTCCTTCAAACTAATTTTTCAAACAAAGCTTATGAAAAAATTTAAAAAAACTACACACCTTTTTTCACTATGTAGGAGCTTGATATTGAATCTGATGTATCTTTGTAATTTCGAATCATCTAGTTCTGAAATTGTGACCTGTGGTAGCCCTCTGCATCCTCTTTCCAATGCCACTAGTCTTATCCAAATTGGATTCTCCAGCGAAGAGTTATGCCAAATATCCCATAGTGACTTGATTATAGACTAGTTCAGTAGAGCGAACTTGTACGATGTGTCACGAGTCACTGTTTCGACCTTTGGCTCTAAAAAATATATACAAGAAACTACAGTCAGTGCTCTTTCTGTACCTTTTTACGAAATTTCAATCCGATGCTCAGAGAGAAAGTTATGACGATTTTCTCCAAGTCACCTTTTTGGAATGTAATTCAGGAGTCTGTACAAAGACCAACTTCCTCAGATCATATCTCCACAAATATAGTGCAAAAAGCTTTGAAGTTCGGGCTCGAGGTTCAATGCGATTTCATCTCAAATGGTTTTGTTTTTAGCTTCTGAAACGTCGCAGAAAAAAAGTTATAGCAAAAATGCCACGATGACCTATTTGGAGCAGCGAAACCCTAGAATCCAAAGCTCTGATACCAAATGTTATGAAACCAAATCACAAAAAGATAAAACAGATAGATCAACGCCTTAGAATTCAACCTCTTCAAGGGGGCAACGTCCTTTACATTACATAAATGAACAATTCGTGGATGATACAAATGACAAAACCTCATTTCTATATAGGAGTCTAAGGAGTCACAATATAACCCAACCGACCTAACAATAATAATAAAAAGCCACAAAAATAACAATAGAGGGGTTCTATGGGGCACAGTAATAACAATATGGAGACAATAGGGGCACAACAATATTAATAAGGGATACAACTACAATAGTAATGGGGTAATCATTATTATTATAGGGACCTAACACAACTCTAATGGCATGAAAAATCTTTTGAAGAATGAACAACATGTCATAATTGCACAAGTATGCTCACTCGATGTTCAAACATCAAAATCCTCTATTTCTCCATATCTCCAAAGAATCTTGGACAATCATTCCAAAGTATTTGAGACTCTCAAATGCCTCCCACTTATTAATGATCATGATCATGCTATTCACTTGATTCCAGGAAGCATTCCTCCAAACATCAGACCTTACAGATATCCATATGCCCAAAAGAGTGAAATCGAACATATGGTTGTAGAAATGCTAGAGGCAAGTATAATTCAACCTAGCCAAAGTTCTTTTTTTTCTCTAGTATTATTGGTACACAAGAATGATGGATAATGGCATATGTGTTAGGATTATAGGGAGCTCAACAAACTCACTATTAAAGATAGATTTTCCATTCCTATCTTTGACAGGTTGTTGGATGAATTACATGGATCAATTTACTTCGCTAAGATGGATCTTCATTCAGGATATCATCAAATTAGAATGAAGACTAAAGATATTTTGAAAACAACATTTAGAACTCATGAAGGTCATTATGAATTTTTGGTCATGCCTTTTGGTCTTATTAATGCACCTTCCACATTTCAAGGTTTGATGAATTCTATTTTCAAACTCTTCCTTAGAAAATGTGTGTTAGTATTTTTTGATGATATACTGATCTACAACAAGTCTTAGAAGGATCATGTTCAACATGTTGACATGGTGTTAAAACTATTGGAGGAGAAACAATTGCATGCAAAAACATCCAAATGTCTCTTTGGGGTACAAGAGGTGGAATATTTGGGTTATATTGTATCTCATGAAGGTGTTAAGGTAGATCATAACAAAATTAAAGCCACCAAGAAATGGAAAATTTCCATAACCTTAAAGAATCTTCAAGGATTTCTCGGCTTGACAGGGTATTATCGCAAGTTTGTTAAGAATTATGGAAACATAGCAGCACTCCTAACAACATTACTAAAGAAAGATGCATTTTTTTGGACTTCGGAAGCAACTAAGTCCTTTGAACATATTAAATAAGAAATGCAGCAAGCTCCAATGTTATCTATTCCATACTTCGCAAAAACCTTTATGGTGGAATGTGATGCCTCATAAAATGGAATTTGTGTTGTTTTAATGCAAGAAGGAAGAACCATCACATTTTAAAGTCGTCTAATAAAGGGAAAGTATTTACACAAATCTATTTATGAGAAGGAAATGTTGGAAATACAACAAGACCTGAAGTGATGGCGTCCTTACCTAATGGGAAGACACTTCAATGTAAAAACAAATCATGATAGTCTTAAATAATTTTTGGAACAAAGATTATCTTCAGAAAAGCAACAAAACTAAGATGTTGGGTAATGACTTTGAAATCATCTACAAAAAAGGGAAGAAAAATGTTGTTGCAGATGCACTCTCAAGAAGGGATGAGAATATGGAAGCATTTCTCTATGCCATTTTTATTATCCAGCGTATCAAAGTTGAAACAAGGTCCCAATACATCATATACATTTCTCTAGAAATATGACTCATTATGGTACAAAGATCACTTATACCTATGTAAGAATTCCCAACTCAAACAAAATATTCTTTTGTAATTGCAAACCTTTCCTTTAGGAGGACACTTAGGATTTATAAAAAACATACCATAGGGTCAAGAAGGATTTTTTTTTGGATGGCCTTAAATATGATATTCAAAATTTTGTGGCAGAATGTGTGGTTTTCCAACAAAATAAAGTTGAAACAATTAAGACCCTCAGTCTATTACAACCTTTAGCCATTCCAAGTCAATGTTGGAAGGAAGTCCCAATGGATTTTATCACAAGTTGACCCAAGTTTGAAGGAAAGAGTGTCATCATGGTGGTAGTTTATAGACTTACCAAGTATGCATACTTTTGTGCATTATCCCATCCTTTTAAATCTAGTACAGTTTCTATTGCATTTATGGAACAATTCAAAAGCTACATGGAAACCCAAAGATTATTGTAAGTGACAGAGATCCCATTTTCACTAGAAATTTTTAGGCAAAGTTATTTTCTTGTCTTGGTACTCAATTAGCTCATAGCTCATCTTATCATCCTCATTATGACGAGAAAATTGAGATAGTGAACAAATGTTTGGAAGGTTATAGCTTTGTATCTTATAAACAAACACAATGGGTCAAGTGGTTACCTCTCGCTAAATGGTGGTATAACACTTCCTTCCATACTGCAACAAAAAGGCCCCATTTATGGCACTTTATGGATATCATCCATTGTCTATCACATCATCTTTAAGAGAAAATTCTAAGGTTCAAGTAGTGAAAGATCACATCGAGCATCAACAACAAGTTCTCCAAATCTTAAAGGATAACCTCACTTTGGCATAGAATTGAATGAAACAACAGGAAAATAAACATCGCAACGAAAGAAGTTTTGATATAGGCGATTGGGTATTTTTACAGATACAACCATACAAATAAATGTCCCTCAAGCAAGCTAAGAAGGATAATAAATTATCAGCTAAGTACCATGGTCCTTACAAGGTGTTACAAAAGATTGGTACTATGGCATACAAATTGGAGCTTCCTGCATCTTCTCGAGTGCACCTGGTCTTCTATGTTTCATGCTTAAAGAAGGTTATCAGTGACAAGCTCCCAGTTCAAATAATATTGCTAGAACTTGACAAGGAAGGAAAAATCATATTGGAGCCTAAAGCACTGACATAAACAAGAACCCAACAAGTACAGAATTAATCAATTTCAAAGTATCTCATTAAGTGGAAGAACTTACCCGTTGAAGATTCCACATGGGAGGAAGATAATTTTGTATAGAAGCATATGGAACTACTCAAGCATTGAGGACAACACATTTTTGAAGGAGGGGCATGTTAGGTCTCTATAATACTTATGGATACCTTATTGTTATTGTTAGTGCAACCCCCTTATTATTATTGTTGTGCCCATGTAGCCCCCATATTGTTATTATTGTGCTCTATAGAAGCCCACTATTGTTATTGTTGTGCCCTTACATTATTATTGTTACGTAGGATCTAATTATATTATGACCACTTAGACTCGTATATATAGAAAGGAGGTTTTGTCATTTGTATCATCAAAAAATTGTTCATTTATGCGATGTAAAGGACATTACCCCCTCGAAGAGGCTATTTCTCAAGTTGTTGATCTATCTTTTCATCTAATTTGTGAGTTGGTTACATAACCAAATATATGCATTTATGTAGAATTATTCTCTTCATATAATTAAATAAACCAAGTTGATTTTTTTCTTATTTAGATGTCCCTTAACACTCAGTGCAAGATGTAAACAACACTAGTTTATATTCATGGTGCAATCAACTATGTTACAAAGACATCAAGTTGCAAAACCACTTGTTAATTCATATCATGGCCTTGCAACAATATCAAAATCAATGTAAAAAATATTTGAGCAATTTGTTGAAAAGTTGCTTCCATAGGTCATCACTTGCAAAAACTCAAGTTGTGTGGTTTTGAAAAAGCCAAAATTATGGTGAGAAAGTCATTTATGATTATAATATCACTTACTAATATCTCATACTTACTTCTTAAATTCACATGTTAATGTGGTGGTATTCTAATAATGGTTATAGTTATTTTTCTAGTTGTAATGCATAAGTTGTTTAAAATAGATGTTGTAAAGATAAATATTTCCACTCAAGCATCTATTTCTTTGTTTATATGTGTGTGTGTGTGTGTGTGGTTTTTTTATTTTTACTTTTGGAGTTGACAAAATGATTTTTTCATGAGAGATCAAGGGTTATCCAAATATGTCATATATTTACTCATATTATTATTGAGCCACTATGCAACATTGGTACTTCTGAGTACACAATTGCTATTGATGTATGGTCAATGTTGTGACATGGCTAAACTACTTATGGGCTAAAGTGCATAGGCTTTTTTTTTTCACTTCTAAATACTACAACTTGGAGGCTCATGAATAAGTTGCAACACAAGAGCATGACCTCAAAATTGTAATTATAAAGGTCTTTGTTATTTATGTTTTAAATGAAGGATGTTTGTTAGTATAGACTGGGGGATTTAGTTTTGACATTTGGTTTCTACAATGGCTTAATGCTAACTATCATCAAGCCAAACCTTGATTATTGTTGTTTATCACTGATGTGGATTGTATTAATTGACGTGGATTGTATTAATTGACGTGGATTATATTAATTGACAATAGATGATTGGCATTAAGCTATGCTTTAGTTTAACTAAAAAAATCTAATATATACATAAAAAAAAATACATGATTCAGTGGAAAATATAATATAAGAATGCAAAAGACATATTATTAATTGGGGGCGAGGAGGGATATAGACTACACATATTGGAGCACTTGAACCAAAATTGAAGCATTTAAATTAAAGCAGTCCCAACATAATACCATAGTGTAATAGAGCACATAGTTCATGCTAGCACTATGTCATGTGTTAAGTATACAATTTTCAACCTAAATGGAAATATAATGCAATTTCTTTGGGGCTTCTTAAGCTCTATTATATTGTGGAATCTCTATAGCTTAAAATGTCATTAGTACTCTACGTACCTTTGAAAATAAATACATATGAGGTTTTTGTTTTTTGCTAGGAATGTGAAAAACAAGGACATTTTAAGGCACTCGTATCATCTCGAAACAATAAAAATATGAATTTGAATTTTTAATGTTAAACCTTGATTTCTTATTTTACAGGTTATTTATCTTTGAAATTTCATCTATTAGTAAAATATTTTCAATTATTTTCAAATAATATCTTAATATCATTTCAAAAATCCACGTGAAGAGGATGGCGTGGTGGGCACAAAGCATGCCCATGTATAAGAATGTTTAGATTCGAACAAGAAACACCCTACAAAGATATTTGTAAGTGACATGGATCTGGTGCCAGTGGAACCAAAAGTGCGGGAATAGCAACAGGTCCAGAAAAAAAAAAAGGAAAGAAGGGAAAGATAAGTGATTTCTATATTATTTGATCATCCTCTTTGCATAATATTTCTATTTTTATTTTTTAGTTTTTGGTTCTATTCCAAGGCCTTTTGGCCACTCTTTTTGAATGCTTTTAAGCATATGTAAATGTATCTTTTTCCACTCAAGTATTTGGGCAGAGTCTTGATGAATACGCATGTTATGTGTGTATATACAAAATATATTTTCTTTTCAATCGTGAATCAAAGTACAATTTTCTTTTCACAAGAAAAGATCATTTAAATATGCATGATATACAATTCGTGTAATGTATAATTATAGATACTATATATTTAGTAGATACAAATATAATCTTTCAAAACAATTTATAAATCCTTATAAATCAAACAACACATTTGAAACAAAAAAAATTGTACAATTTTTCAATTTACAATATATTAAATAACACAAATAAAATTCATATGGATGGTTTTTGAGATGAGAATAAATACCGTTCTTTCTCATGGAAACAAATAACAAACCATGCATCTAAGGCATGGATCTCTCTAGTTTTACTTTATAATTAATTACTTATTTATTTTTTTTTGGCTATATTCAATTAATACATTAACTAATTATAAAAATATCTAAGGGTATACACAATGACTACATGCTACTAATTTCACTTATTTTATTATTGAAATTGATAATTATTTGTACATCTACAACTTTTCTTTTTGTTTGTTTGGGGTATGGGGGATTTGAACCTTGTATCTCATAGTTTACATAATTCTTCATAACAAAATGATCACCAAGTACATATACAACTTTTAAATATGTAGGACATACCTTTAAAAACTTATGGGTTGACAATAGTGACATGAATTATCATTGATCCTAATCGAAAAGAAAAAAATATATATTTTGTTTTGGGTTTGATGCAAAATACCTATACAATCATATACGAAACCACTACAAGAATATGATATTTTCCCATAGAGCATATAAATACTTGTATGCATTAACAGAATTTAAAGACCAACACATATAGTGAGGAAATTGAAATTTTTTTATAGAACACAATATAAAAGACAACAACAAATTTTCATTTCTCATTCACATACACATCAAATTGTTCTTACAATCTATGTAAAATCCTATTTTCCGTTATACCTCTACATATGCATATTTTTTTTCATCACCAGAAGCCTCAATTATTCCTCTCTTGTTCGAGCCTCCTTTTTCTAGTTTCATGAGCTGTTTTTTTCTTCAACTTCTAGCTTCTCGAGTTCCTCATAGCTTCAACTACTTCAACTCTTTTTGTTTTTAGCCTCTTGATATCTTCCTCGTTGCCAACTTCATGGTCCCTTCTTCCCTTTTCTAGACCCTTAAGTTGAACAATCATAATGGTTCAACTTTTTCATTCATTTCCCAATCCAGACATCATTCCTTCGCATAATGAAATATCATAATGGTTCAACTCGCTACTAATCATTATTTACTTGTATAGTTCCATGGATCATCATTATTTCATTGCATATATGGCCTATTAATCTACCCCTGAGTACCCTGAGACATGTGGAATCACTACAACTTAAAGCATACTCTCAGTGTTGTAATGATGACGGTGTTGCAACATTGTAACATCAGGGAGGTGTCACAACAAGGGTGGAGTCGTAGCATTGTAACAACAATAGTGTCATCACACTATAACAATAATAGTGTCATCGCATTGTAACAATAGGGAATTATCACAACAACAATGTCGCAAAACTATAACAATAGTGTGATGCCACAACAATGGTGGAGTTGCAACATTGTAACAAAACAGATGTCGCGACACTATAATAGTAGATCAATGTTGCAACAACAGTGAAGTCACAATATTGTTATAAGAGAAACGTGTTGCAACACTGTAACAATGAGGTGGTATCATAGCATTGTAACAACAAGGCAATGCCATAACATTATAAAAACAAGGTGGTGTCACAACAATGATGTCGTAACTTGTTAGTAACTAAAATCGATCAATGCATATTACTTTTGGACAAAGACACTCTTAAATTAGACATCCGTGGTAAGAAAAACATGAGCTTATAACTCATATGGATTCGATTGAAATTGTTATATAGGAGGGAGGCCCTCGTAGGCATGTGAGTTCTTCTTCCAAAACTCATGATGCATCCTCATAACCTTTATTTCTCCTCTTGACCAAATGCTCATAACACTTCTTATTTCAAGTATTTCTATTGACCCTCTTCACTAGGGATTACTCTAATTCTTTAGTTGGCTTAACAGGTAATTATTTCTTCGACTCATTCAGGGTACCACCTTCATCATCCCTATCCTTCATGAAACTCATACAAGTTAGCAACATTGAATATAAAAATATGTAAAAATTCTCTAGTAATACCAACTCATATGCATTATCCGATATCTTCTTGAGGACTCAACATAGTCTAATTTTCTTGTACTTGAGTTTACTAATGTACCTGTGGGAAATATCTCTTTCTTTAAATGCAACATCACCATTTCTCTGTTAAATTTTCAGATTGTTCTATGTTGTATCAATTACCTTAACCTAAATCAATACTTCAATTAACAATCTTTCCAATTACAATTAGTCTTTCCATTCATCAATAGTAATTAAAGATAGAACAATAAATGCAATGACAAAGGAGACAATCAACACATCAAAAAGAGACACCGGGTTTGATCAAAGACCAGGAAAAAACCCCACAAGGGGGAAAACCCTTTGAAATTATTCTTCTAATAGATTGTCATAAAATGTTCAGCAAAGAGTACAATGAGACCAATACAATATCACCAGAAAAACAACCCAATAACATCTAGAAATAAGTTTCTAGCATCAAAACATATCATAAACAACTTTTCTTGTCTGCGGTCAACTTCGGTTAATGGTCAATTTGAGCCAAACTTCCTGATCACGTGCATGAGGAGTTGTGTGAGTGAATGGAGGCTTCCAGTCGCACCCTTGATGCCTACAAGGCACTAACTGTGGTCAAATTTTCCATGTGATGTGCCTGTGGCTGTAATATAAAAACCCTAAAATAGATGTGAGCCTTGAACCTTGTAATTTTAGACTTTTACGAACTTTTGTTGTTGTCCCTTCCTCGTAATTGTGTGAGCCAATCAATGAAGAAGAGAATAATAATATGCTTGATGATGTCCAAATGAGCTTTAGGTCACTTGTATTTATAGGCTTCCAAGCGTGTCCAATTTGCTTTAGGGTCGACCTTCTCCAAATGTGTAAATGTGGGTTTTTCTTCATAAGTACACTTTCCCCTGTCCAATTCGAGTGATCTTTAAGTCAATTTTGGTCCTCTCGAAAAGAGGAGTTCAATGCAATAATCATATATATAAAAATGAGTTGTCGAAAGTGGAATTTGACCGTAGTTTCATATTTAACACTCCCTCTCAACTAGGGAGAATTCCACTTGCAGCATGTCATGTATATCATATTGTCATATCATGTCCCATCTATGCTCAACTCTATCTACTGAAACATTAATGAATATAAAGAAGAAGAAGAATCAGGGATCTTAATGCTACCACCCTCCACATTGTTGGAGAGCATATGTCAATCTAAAACCACATCGGGGAGTACATCTCAACCCAAAATCTCATGGGGGAGCTAAATATCTTCGACCCCATATCAAGCAACAGGCCATATAGGGGAGCAGATCTCAACCCATCCTATTGCCTACCAATATTCCTAACAATAACCCTCAAGAATCATGTGGTATAACACCTTCATCATAACCTGATCTTGGGAGAGATACCTGACTTACCAAAAGGTAAGAATTACACGCCCCCAAGCCTCCTCAACTCGTTGGCCAAACGGGGAGGGACAATCCCAACAATCCCGAATTGTGGGTATGATTCCAACTGGGGTATACTCTGCAAAGGCCAAGATAGAGGAGAAACATCTCCAACCCTATGGTTAATATATAGGGGTGATACCCTATTGTCCAGAGATCCCTCAACCCCAGGAACCCTTTATCTCAATTCCACACCTTGGGAGTTCAAACATGGGGGAAGAGTTGGCTCAGTGTCCTTGATCAGCGATGTCCCTTATTAGGAAGGGTCACATCCATCATTCCAAGCTACTCTATGAAGACTAAGAACTTCCCTTTTGGAAAATCCTTGGTGAGAATATCTGCAATTTGCTCATCTTTTGATATGTGATGGAGTCTAACGAATGCTCTCTACACCATGTCTCGAATGAAGTGATATCGGATCTCTATGTGCTTGGCCTTGTCATGAAATACAAGATTATATTCTAGATGGATTCCACTCTTGTTGCCACAATATATCGCTGTAGTGTCAAGGACCTGCTCAAATAGCTCTCCAAAGAGCCTCCTCAAATAAACTGCTTCGCAACTAGCCATGCTAGTGGCAATATATTCTGCCTCGACGGTACTCAGTGCTACAGATTTCTGCTTCCTGCTCATCCAAGGTATCATGGCATATCCAAGGCAAAAACACCATCCATACATTCTCTTTTTGTCGAAATCGTTTCCTTCCCAGTCAACATCTATGTATCCATAAAGAAGAACATTTTTGGCAGAATATCTCAGACCAAGTGTTATCATCACATGCAAATATCTCAAAATGTGTTTGGAAGCGATCTAATGTGCATGGAGAGGTTTAGTCATGAATTGAATCAATGTATTTACTGCATAGAATATGTCCAGGTCGGTGTGCACTAGGAATATTAGAGCCTAATCAACTATATATACTTGGATGGATTCACCAAATCTGGTCTTGCAACTTCTCCACATAACTTCTTGAAGTTCATTTCCATTGGTGTGGGTAGTGACTTGCATTCTATCATTCCAAATCTTTCCAACAACTTCACAACATATTTTCCTTATGAAAGGAAAATCTCACCGGGCCTTTGCCACACCTCAAGGCCTAGAAAGTAGTGCATGATTCCAAGGTCCTTCATCTCAAATTCAGAGGCTAGCTCCCCCTTACACTTGATCATCAAGGCCTCACTACCTATCAAGAATAGATCATCAACATATAAATCCAAAATCAACGACATACCTTGGACTACCTTGAAGAAGAGGTTGGGATAGACATTGCTTCTTGCAAATCCCAACTTCACAAAATAACTATCTATGCAGGTGCACCATGCTCTGGGGGCTTGCTTCAAACTATACAATGCCTCCTTCAACCTGTAACCATGTGTCTTTCGATCCTCTACTTCAAATCTTTGTGGCTTATCAATGTACACTTCTTCATGTAACATGGCATGGAGGAAAACAATCTTCACATCCATATGATGAAGGGTCCACCCTTGACTTGCAGTAAGGGAAACTATCGAACAAATGGTTGTATATTGAACCACATGTCCAAATATATCATCATAATCTTCTCCCTCTTTCTGGGAGAATCCTCGAGCCATGAACCTTGCCTTGTATTTCTCAATGCTACCATCAACACCATGCTTGATCTTAAATAACCACTTGGAAGTTACCATGAATTTCCCTTTTTTTCTTAGCACAACATCCCGTACGTAGTTCTTCATGATTGATTCATATTCTTCTGCCATATCATCTTTCCAAACTTATTCTTTTAAGATTTCTTCGAATGTGGGAGGTTCAGCTTGAATCATAGTGATCATGACCGCAACATATCCCTAATACCTGCATGGCTTCTTCATTTCTCTAAATGATCTACCACAATAAGCTTCTCCCTCATCATCCTGTAATGTGTCACGAGGAGTGGCCTCTTCCTAGCCGGATGATCTGGGGGATCAATAAAGTGCTCAAAATTCAATGTGTTCAAAAGTGCTCGAAACCTAAACCAATGCGTAGATATAGGCAATTTGAATCCAATGCAACTTGAATCGTTAAAAACCGATATTGTATGCTCTCGCTATTGCGTTCTGATCAAATTCCCAAACAAATAAAAAAAATGCAGGTGACAAGCTGACTATGCATTTTTGGGCCAATGGCATGCTGCCACTTGGCCTCTCCAAATTGGTAAAAAAATATTGGAATTTCATTGGCTCAATTTTTTTAAATATATTTTTGGGCTCACTGTTTTTTTAGGCTCCAATGGTTGGAGGCCACGTGGGCCAATGGATGGCTGCCACATAGCCTCCTTGTGACATGTTAAAATTGGTTTAAGGGTCACAGGACCACACCGTGGTCGAACACATGACCTACCACCAAGCAACAAGACTCTCTACCACCATACCACACTTTGTTTCTTAACAACATCAGGCCTCACATTATATTTAACATGGAGCACAAAACACATTTGGAGTTAGGATCGAGGCTAAGCCCCAACTTTGGTCCTCGTGCCCTTAGAACCAAGGGGTGATAACATGGGCCAGGGCTTAGCCCCAGCCCCCAGGTCACAACCCACACATACCTCAATGCACATGACCACAATCAGAGTTTGGAGTGGGGCGGAGTTAAGGGGCCCTAGCCCATAGTCATCGCCACCACATATAACCCATGGCAAAGGTTTTGGGCGCAAAGTGAAAAGGTGCTTCAATGGGGAGCCATCCCATGGTCCTTTAGACCCTTATACGACCACAAACGCGGAGATACAAGGGCTAGGTTAAAGGCGTTAAGCAGCGGGGCCAACCTTGGGCCACATGCACCATCATGTGTCTGAGACCTCTAGGAAAATGTGTGCGCGTAGTTGTTGGCCCTAGCCCCAGGTTTCAGGGGTCCTAAAATGCCATGATGTGACCAGGTGCCGAGTTTTTGGGAGCCTAACCGACAGGGGCGGGCAGTTAGCCCCAGCCCCTGGGCATGTGGCTCCCATGTGACCAAAAATTTCAAAATTTTCAGAGTTATTGGGCATTTAAAGTGTCCTATAGCTTCACCCGTTGGGTGTGATTGTAGGCTCGATTTGCGCACCGGTTCCGAGTTTGGGGCACTCAAGCCAGGTTTGGGTCAAATTGTAGGATGGTTAGCTGTGGAAAATTGGAAAAAACTTAGAAGACGCATAACTTTCTTAGTTTTGGGCCAAATGAGGTGCAAAAAGAGCCCCGGGGGGGGTTAACAATTTTGAAGCCACTAGAGACATAATATTTACATTCTCAGCACTTTAAATCCATGTAAACACAAATTTGAGCACTTAATGAAAGAGGACCACTATTGGAAGCTAGACCAGGAGATGTAGCCCAGGAGAGGGGTGAACTCCTTTATCATTTTTGTTGTTATGTGTTTCTGATGTGGTCTTTTGTCTCTGTTTTAAGCTATTAACTAAGTTTAAAAACCATTAATTTTATGTGTTTTGAAAAGTGACCCGTTGCCTACAATAAATAAAAATGTTACTTGCAATTTTACTATCACATTCAAGTTTGCATTACAGTTCATTTTGGTATCAGAGCTCAAGGTTTTATGAAGGTTTGATTTTGTTTGCAAGTGTTTTCTTATGCTTACAAGGTTGGAGCTTAAAAGAGGAGAATGAGAACTTGTGGAGCCAAGATCTCAAATTGTTTCAAGGAGAACAAACACACCTCAAGCTTCAATAGTCATGGCACATGAAGAAGGTCCTGAAGGGATGCCTGATGATGAAAGAACTTTCAGAAAATCATTCTTTGAAATGTCTGAAATGGTAAAGGTTCTTTATAAAGAATGGAATTCAAGGTTGTATGGAGAGAGCTCAAAACCTACAAAAGGAGATGGAGGAAAAGGAAACAAACTCCAAAAGGGAATGGATGAAATGGTGACAAGTCACCACATTCACCTCCATCATCCTCATCCTCATCTTCATCCACTTCTACTCTTTCAGAAACACCTCCAAATTCTCCAAAGGGGCATGGTAAAAATCCTTTGTTAAAGCTTGACATTAAGTTTGAATTTCCTATGTACGATGGAGAGGTAGATGTTGAGAAATTAGATAATTGGATTCGTCAGATTGAAGTGTATTGAAAGATACAAAGAATCAAGGATGATGAGACCAAAATTAAGCTTGCTTCTCTTAGATTGGAAGGTGCATCACTTATTTGGTGGGAGGCCAAAACTCAAGAGGACGTGAAGAAACATGGTAATATTTTATCCTCTTGGAATGATTTTGTTGTTGCAATAAGAAGGAAATTTTATCCATTAACATACATGCAAAAAACTATTGTGGATTGGCATAAATTTAGGCAAATTAAGGGTCAAGATGTGCAAAGCTATACTCAATAATTTAGGAAAAGGGCATTGCTTTTGGGTATAGATTTGTCTTCCCAATATACTCTACTGAAATATATTGGAGGTTTACATAGTTACTTAAGACACATCATTCTCATGTTTAACCCTTACATAGTTACTTGAGATACACCATTCTCATGTTTAACCCTACAAAACTAGATGAAGTTTGTGTACAAGCAACTCATTTAGAAGCAAAAGGGAAAAACATTTCTGAAGAAATTAGTGAGAATTCATTCAAGTTTGGAGAAAAAATAAAAGGGAAGTTCAGAGGCAAGGATAAAAGTAATGCTTCAGACAAGAAAGAGGGAGAAAAACTCACATGTAAACTACAGAATTTTGTAGAATTTTTCTACAAATCAGCTAGCTCTGATACCATGTAGAACTTTTTCTACAAATCAGCTAGCTCTGATACCATGTAGAAATTTCCCACCTGTAGATCACCTGGTAATGCAATGTACTAAAGCAAAACACTTGATCTACTTCCTACAAACAATTTGGTAGAAGCTTAATCAACCAAGAGCAACATCAATAAGAAACACATATAACTGATAAGAAAGGAATCAATCCACACATAGCAACAGAAGAATTTACCCAGGGAAAGCACCTGCCTAAAACCCCATCTCTGCATTATCATACAAGTGGAAATATAGTCTGGATTACACAAAGCCTTAGCTCTGAAGCTATCCAGCTCTCTGTACAATCCCTCTGCTGCTCATAAACAGTCAAAGGCTTCTTAGAAACCTTCTCCTCTGCCCTCCAAGCCTCCTATTTTCCTTGTGCAGTTTTCCTTGGGGTCCAGCGCTGCCACCTTGTGTGAATTGGTCTCTTCAACACACTCACTAACCTCTGATCTAACTGCACAAACCTAAAGGAGATAAATCCTCATCATGGATGAGCTTCCTTTATAAGAAAAATATTCATCCAACTAATAGTACACTGTCCCTTCTCTGATCTCAACTGGGTCTTTGTCTGAACTGACATGCATGAGTTATTTAAGCTATAATATTCAGTTCTCTGAAAATATCAGTTGTTACATGCATGCAAGCATTAACAAACTGAATCTCATTAATTTAACAACTTGTTAAATCTAACTAAACTTGACTTAGTTACCTGAGCCAACTAATTACAACTCATTATTAGAACTCATCCTCATCCTTTAACTGATGGTTAAATCCCTCAATCAAAGGAGAAACTATTGCATGTCCTCACATAGACTTCAAGTTCATAATTCCTTAACTAATTAACTCAAACTGAATTAATTAATTAATTTACAAACTGGTGTTAATATCAAATTCAAATTTTACTTCTTATTTCTAGTTCAGGGACTGACTAAAATAGGAATCCACACCGAACTGCTAAAAATAGAACTTCTATTTTTAGCACTTCCATTTTTCATTCCTTGTTGCCCAATCTAGCACTAGTACCCAAACTGCTATTTTTAGCACTTCTATTTTTAGAAAAATTTTGTTGCCATTTTTCAACATAAACATTGTTCTAAAGAAGGCCATGATGAAGACCACTATTGGAAACTTCATCCAGAAATGAGACCCAAAACATGTAATAACAAGGAGAAATAAAAGATTGCTGCAACTACACAACAAGATCTAGGATCTGATTCCAGAGATTAAACAAAAATCATAGCCATGTGATTGAATGGTAAGGATTCAATTGCAAGTACTAGTTCTTCTAGAAAACCGATTAAAACTCAAAATGAAAGAGAAATAGATTTGTTCCATATTAGAGTTATCACAAAACATAACAAGGTAGATACTTTGTTTGATATTGGTTCACAAGAAAATCTCATTTTAGAAGACACTGTCAAGAAACTAAATTTAGAAACCATTCCTCATCCTAAACCTTATCCTTTGGGTTGGGTATGTGACAATGCCAAGTTGCAAGTGACAAGAAAATGCAAACTTAGATTTTCTATCATTGCAAATTTTATTGATGATGTAGAACTTGATGTGGTACCACTTGACATTTGTGGGATTGTTTTGGGAAGTCCATACTTATATGACAAGAAAGCCATCTTTCATCGCCATGAGAACAAGTATCATGTGTTTAAAGATGGGATTGAGTACATTGTTAGAGCACATAGAAAAAAGTTGAATTTGTCTCTTGTGAATGCTGGACAAATGAAGAGGTTTGTAAATGCTAGTCGGTATTTTGCATTGTTGATGATTAAACATAAAGATATTGATGAATCTAAAGCCTTCCAAGAATGTAATGCAACATTAAAATTTGATTCATTTGAAGTTGGTAACACATGTGATAAGATGTTGTAGGAATCTAATGTGTTGTCTCCTAAAAGAGGAAAACAAAATGATTCACTTTTGAACAAGATGCCAGTGTTAGAGAAAGCAAGAATCAAGAAGAGGATGCAAGAGCTACTTGACAAAGGGAAGATTAGTTCTAATACATCTTCTTGTGGGTCTCCTAGTATTTTGGCTTTGAATAAGAATGGTGCATGGCGATGGCGTTCACATTTGGTGAAGAGTCAAGCCAAAAACATAGCTAGACATGATAAACTTCATGTTGATAACAATTTTCAAGTTGGAAATGAAGTAAAGCTTTGCATCAGCAAAGAAAACCTTCAAGGTGAAAAGAACTTGAAAATGTGTAAGCATCCTTTGATTGAAGATATAGGAGAGAATTTTCAGATTTCTTAACATAAGTTTTATCTTCTAAACATCTTGAAGAATTGTAGTAAGGTCTTATCCTTGATAGAGAAACAAAAACTTCAAGAAGGAATGAGAGGCACCTTCATATGGGGTTCAAAGGTACAAAACCAAGCAAAACCAAATGGATTGAAAAGGGAAGGGTGAGGGAACTATACCCTCATCTGTTTGTTGACTGAAAATAGTCTTTTGAAGGTCCAAAAGCTTCTAGTCGAGAGGAGTGATCTAGAGGATTAGTAAAAGTACTCAAAATTCAAAGTGTTCAAAAGTGCTTGAAACCTATACTAGTGTGTAGTTCTCGAATATCTGAATCCAATGCAAATTGAATCGTTCAAAGCCGATATCATATGCTCTTGATATCACGTTCTGATCGAATTCCCAAACAAGTCAAAAAATGCAAGTGACATGCTCACAATGCATTTTTGGGCCAATGGCATGCTGCCACTTGGCTCTCCAGATTGGTCAAAAAATATTGGAATTTCATTGGCTCAGAATTTTTTATTATATTTTTGGGTTGGCGGTGTTTCTAGGCTCCAATGGTTGGAGGCCACATGGGCCAATGGATGGCTGCCACGTGGCCTCTTCGTGGCATGTTAAAATTGGTCAAGGGTCGAAGCACCGCACCAGGGTCGAACACACGACCTACCACCAAGCAACAAGACTCTCTACTGCCATACCACATTTTATTTCTTAACAACATCAAGCCCCACATTATATTTAACATGGAGCACAAAACACATTTGGAGTTAGGGTCAGGGCTAAGCCCCAGCCCTAGTCCCCTTGCCCTTAGAACCAGGGGGGGACTATGGGCTAGGGCTTAGCCCCATCCCCCAGGTCACAACCCACACACACCTCAACGCACATGACCGCAATCAAAGTTTGGAGCGGGGCGGAGTTAAGGGGCCCTAGCCCATGGTCATCATCGCCACATATAACCCATGTAAAAGGTTTTGGGTGCGAAGTGCAGAGGTGCTCCAACAGGGAGCCAACCCATGGTCATTTGGACCCTTATACGACCATAGGTGTAGAGCTATAAGGGCTAGGCAGAAGGCATTATGTAGCGAGGCCAGCCCTAGGCCACATGCACCATCACTTGACTGAGACCTCCAAGAAAAGGTGTGTGTGCAGTTGTTGGCCCTAGCCTTGGGTTTCAGGGGTCTCAAAATGCCACAATGGGACCAGGTGTTGAGTTGCTGGTGACCAAGTTGACGAGGGCGGGCGGTTAGCCCCAACCCTTGGGCACGTGGCTCCCATGCGACCAAATAATTCATAATTTTGGGGTTTATGAGACATTTAAAGTGTTCGATAATTTCGCCTATTGGGCGTGATTGTAGGCCTGATTTGTGTGCCGGTTCTAGGTTTGGGGCACTCAATCCAGATTTGGGTCGAATTGTAGGATGGTTAGCTATGGAAAATTGGAAAAATCTTGGAAGAAGCATAGATTTCTCCGTTTTTGGCCAAATGAGGTGCAGAAAGAGCCCAAGTGGCGGTTTTTGATAGATCTAAAGCCATTGGAGACATACTATTTGCATTCTGAGTACTATAAATCCATGTAAACACAAATTTGAGCACTTAATGAAAGAGGCCCACCATTGGAAGTTGGACCAGGAGATGTAGCCCAAGAGAGGGGTGAGCTCTTTTATCATTTTTGTGTTATGTGTTTCTGATATGGTCTATTGTCTTTGTTTTATGTTATTAACTAAGTTTAAAAACAATCAATTTTATGTGTTTTGCAAAGTGATCTATTGCCTACAATACATAAAAAAAATGACTTGCAATTTTACTATCATCTTCAAGTTTGCATTACAATGCATTTTGGTATCAGAGCTCAAGGTTTTGTGAAGGTTTGATTTTGTTTGCAAGTGTTTTCTGATACTTACAAGGTTGAAGCTTAAAAGAGGAGAAGGAGAACATGTAGAGGAAACATCTCAAATTGGTTCAAGGAGAATAGACACACCTCATGCTTCAATAGTCATGGCACATGAAGAAGGTCCTGAATGGATGTTTGATGATGAAAGAACTTTCATAAAAGATTTCTTTGAGATGTTTGAAATGGTAAAGGTTTTTTATGAAGAGAGGAATTCAAGGTTGTATGGAGAGAGCTCAAAACCTCCAAAAGGAAATGGAGGAAAAGGAGACAAACCTCCAGAAGGGAATGGAGGAAATGGTGACAAGCCACCACCTTCACCTCCATCATTCTCATCCTCATCTTCCTCCTCATTTTCATCCACTTATTCTACTCTTTCACAAACACCTCCAAATTATCCAAAGGGACATGGTAAACTCCTTTGTTAAAGTTTGACATCAAGTTTGAATTGCCTATGTATGATGGAGAGGTAGATGCTAAGAAATTAGATAATTGGATTCATTAGATTGAAGTGTATTGCATAATACAAAGAATCAAGGATAATGAGACCAAAATTCAGCTTGCTTCTCTTAGACTGGAAGGTGAAACACTTATTTGGTGGGAGGCTGAAAATGAAGAGGACACGAAGAAACATGGTAAGATTTTACCTCTTGGAATGATTTTGTTGTTGCAATAAGAAGGCAATTTTATCCATTCGCATTCATGCAAAAAGATATTATAGATTTGAAAAACTTTGGGCAACCTAAGGGTCAAGATGTGCAAAACTATACTCAAGAATTTAGGAAAAGGGCTTTGATTTTGGGTATATATTTGTCCTCCCAAGATAATCTACTGAAATATATTGGAGGTTTACATAGTTACTTGAGACATACCATTCTCATCTTTAACCCTACAAAACTAGATGAAGTCTGTGTACAAGAAACTCATTTAGAAGCAAGAGGGGAAAATGTTTTTGAATAAACTAGTGAGAAGTCATTCAAGTTTGGAAAAAAGGAAAAGGGAAGTTCAAAGGAAAAGATAAAAAGAATGCTTCAGACAAAAAAGAGGGAGAAAAACTCACATGTAAACATTGTTCTAAAGAAGGCCATGATGAAGACCATTGTTGAAAACTTCATCCTAAAATGAGAACCAAAAAGTTTAATAACAAGGAGGAAGAAAAGATTGTTGCAGCTACACAAAAAGATCTAGGATCTGATTCTAGAGATGAAACAAAAATCATAGCCATGGGATTGAAAGTTAATCATTCAATTGAAAGTACTAGTTCTTCTAGAAAACCAATTGAAACTCAAAATGAAAGTGAAATAATAGAGTTGTTGCATATTAGAGTCATCACAAAACATAACAAGGTGGATACTTTATTTGATAGTGGTTCACAAGAAAACCTCATTTCAGAAAACATTGTTAATAAACTAAATTTGGAAACCATTCCTCATCCTAAACCTTATCCTTTGGGTTGGGTATGTGACAATACCAAGTTGCAAGTGACAAGAAAATGCATACTTAGATTTCAAATACCGCAAATTGTATTGATGAGGTAGAACTTGATGCGATACCACTTGACATTTGTGGGATTGTTTTGGGAAGTCCATACATATATGACAAAAAATCCATCTTTCATCGCCATGAGAAAAAGTACAACTTGTTTAAAGATGGGATTGAGTGCATTGTTAGAGCACATAGCAAGAAGATGAATTTGTGTCTTATGAATGTTGGAAAAATGAAAAGGTTTGTAACTGCTAGTCAAAATTTTGCATTGTTGATGATTAAACATAAACATATTGATGAATCTGAAGCCTTCCAAGAATGTGATGCAACATTAAAATATGATTCAGTTGAAGTTGTTAACATGTGATAAGATGTTTCAGGAATCTAATGTGTTGCCTTCTAAAAGAGGAAACCAACATGAATCTCATTTGCAGCAAGATAAGTCACTTTTGAAAATTGGTTTGAATAAGATGTCAGTGTTAGAGAAAGCAAGAATCAAGAAGCAGATGCAAGAGCTACTTGACAAATGGAACATTAGTTCTAATACATCTTCTTGTGGGTATCCTAGTGTTTTGGATTTGAGGAAAAATGGTGCATGGCGATGGCATTCACATTTGGTTAAGCGTCAAGCCAAAAACAAGGCTAGACATGATAAACTTCATGTTGACCAAAATTTTTAGGTTGGAAATGAAGTAAAGCTTTGCATCAGCAAAGAAAAACTTCAAGGTAAAAATAACTTGAAAATGGGTAAGCCTCCTTTGATTGAAGACATAGGAGAGATGTTCAGATTTCTTTAACAGAAGTGTTCTCTTCTAACAGCTTGAAGAATTGCAGCAAGGTCCTATCCTTGACAGAGAAACAAGAACTTCAAGAAGAAGGAACGGGAAGCACCTTCATATGGGGTTCAAATATACAAAATCACTAAAAACTAACTGGATTGAAAAAGGGAAGGGTGAGGGAACTGTACCCTCATATGTTTGTTGATTGAAAATAGTATTTTAGAGGTCCAAAAGCTTCTAGTTAGGAGAAGTGATCTAGGGGATCAGTAAAGTGCTCAAAATTCAAAGTGTTCAAAAGTGATTGAAACCTATACTAGTGCATAGATCTTGGTGATCTGAACTTAATGCAACTTGAATCGTTCAAAATTGATATCATATGCTCTTGATATTACATTTTGATCGAATTCCCAAATAGGTAAAAAAAAATTGTAGCTGACAGGCTAACTGTGCATTTATGGGCCAATGGCATACATCCACTTAGCCTCTCCAGATTGGTAAAAAATAATGGAATTTCGTTGGTTCAAATTTTTTTATTATATGTTTTGGTTGACTGTGTTTTTAGGCTCCAATTATTGGGGGTCACGTGGGCCAATGGATGGCTGCCACATGGCCTCCTCGGGTCATGTTAAAATTGGTTAAGGGACGAAGGACTGCACCGAGGTCAAACACACGACCTACCACCAAGCAACAAGACTCTTTAACGCCATACTGCACTTTGTATCTTAACAACATCAAGCCCCACATTATAGTTAACATGGAGCACAAAACACATTTGGAGTTAGGGTCGGGGCTAAGCACCAACCCTGGTCCCTGCACCCTCAGAACCAAGGGGCAAGACCATGGGCCAGGGCTTAGCCCCAGCCCCTAGGTCACAACCCACACATACCTCGACATACATGAGCGCAGTTGGAATTTGGAGTGAGGCGGAGTTAAGGGCCCTAGCCGACTATCATCGCCGCCACATATAACCCATGGCGAAGGTTTTGGGTGTGAAGTGCAAAGGTGCTCCGACAGGGAGCCATCCCATGGTCCTTTGGAACCTTATATGACCACAAGCGCAGAGCTACAAGAGCTAGGCGGAAGGAGTTAAGCAGCGGGGCCAACCCAGGCTACATGCACCATCACGTGACCAAGACCTCCAGGAAAAGGCATGCACACAGTTGTTGGACGTAGCCTTGGGTTTCAGAGGTCCCAAAACACCACGATGCGACCAGGTTCTGAGCTTTTGGCGGCCTAGCTGATGGGGGTTGGCAGTTAGCCCCAACCCCTGGGCAAGTGGGCCCCATGAGACAAAAAAAATCAGAATTTTGGGGGTTATTGGACATTTAAAGTGTCCAACAATTTCATGCATTGGGTGTGATTGTAGGCCCAATTTGCACGTCGATTCCAGGTTTGGGGCGCTCAAGTCGGGTTTGGGTCGAATTATAGGATAGTTAGTTGTGGAAAATTGGAAAAAATTTGGAAGAAGCATAAGTTTCTCAGTTTTTTGCCAAATGAGGTGCAAAGAGAGCCCAGGTGAGGGTTTTTGATAGTTCTAAAGCCATTGGAGACATAATATTTACATTTTGAGCATTGTATATCTATGTAAACATAACTTTGAACACTTAATGAAAGAGGCCCACCATGGGAAGCTGGACCAGGAGATGTAACCGAAGAGAGTGGAGAACTCCTTTATCATTTTTGTTGTTATGTGTTTCTGATATGGTCTATTGTTTGTGTTCTATGTTGTTAACTAAGTTTAAAAACCATCAATTTTATGTGTTTTGCATTGTGATCCATTGCTTACAATACATAAAAAATTTACTTGCAATTTTACTATCACCTTCAAGTTTGCATTATAGATCATGGGAGGATCACATGGAGGAGGATCTAGGGGATCCATGGGCTATTGGGATCATCAACAATATCTATCTCAGATTCGAGCATGGAAGGACCATCTAAAATATCTGTATCATCATTCTTCTTAGGAGAAGGAGGAGGAAGGTCCCTTTCTTTTCCAAGGGTGGCATCTTCATCGAATGTAACATCCCTGCTAATTTCAACCTTCATTTGACTAGGAATATATATTCTAAATGCTTTAGAATTTTCACAATATCCAACAAATGTACCTTTTCTTCCCGAGGCTTCCAACTTGTTTCTTTTTTCCTTTGGCACATGAAACTATACGAGGCAGCCAAAGATATGAAGGTGATCAAAATCGGGCTTGACACTTGTGAATACTTCTTCGGGGTTCTTGTTGTCCAATGCTTGATGAGGTGCCCTATTTTGAACATATACATCGACATTTGTTGCTTCTCCCATTTGTTGCTTCTCCCTAAAGGAACTTCAACAAATTTTGATCATGGAGCATGCCACATACAACTTCTATAATGGAATTGTTCTTTCTTTCAGCCACTCCATATTTTTCGGAGTATAGGGAAACATTGTTTCTTTATTTATTCCTTCCTTCTGGAAAAAATTAATGAACTCCTTTGATGTGTATTCTCCACCATTGTCAGACCTAAATATTTTTATTTTCTTCCCTGTTTTATTTTTTTATCAAAGATTTCACTACTTGAACATTTCAAAGGATTCATCCTTAAGCTTCTAATAATATATCCATGTCTTTCTTGAGAAGTCATCAATGGAGGTGATATAGTAGAGATGGCCACCAATAGAATGCACGGGCATCAGACCACATATGTCAGAATGGATGAGATAGAGGATATCATTTGTCTTGTTCTCGCTAGAGGGGAATGGTCTCCTTGTCTTATTTCCACTGACACAACCTAGACATACTCCATCATGATGGGCTTGAACCTTAGGAATCCCTGAGACCAATTTCTCCAATTTCAAAAGAGCATCATAATGTAGATGGGCCAATCTTTGGTGCCATAGCTCGCTTAGATGATTATTATCATGGACCAATGCTAGAAGTGGTCTTCTAGTAACCCTATAGAGTCCTTCTTATCTTGATTCTAATGTGAATGCATCTCTCATAGGTGATCCAACAAGCCAAGTAAGAACCTTTCCCTTGATGAAGGAAACCCTCATCCTTTTGTCTTCCAAAGCGGATATTGATACCAAATTCTTCTTCAACCCTGGCACATACATCACATCATGGAGAAAAATATATTCTCTCGAATTCAAATGAAATTTGACGAACCCAAAACCTTTAACAGGATGAGTGGAGTTGTCTCCGAGAACGATTTTCAAATTCGACTCCCTCCCTACTAAATTAGAACTTCCTTATAACTAGAAAAGTGACAAGTAGCCCCACTATCAACCAACCAACTATCCCACAAATCGGAGGAGATGAACTAGTGAGAGCAGAAATAAGAATATATTTATATTGATTCGCAACATTGCTTTTATACCTAGAGAATTTTGACTTCTTTTGAGGAAGACGATCTTCTTCATGATCACTTGGAGCATCTCTTATTCTTCTTTCATCTCTTCCATTGTGATTATTCCTTTAGTCACATCTCCTTCTTTGATCATTGAACCTATTGTTGTTTCTTCTATTAATTGTAACGTGGTCCATTGTTCTTCTCGGGGAAATCTCGAGCATATTGGCCTTTTTTATGGCAATTGTAGCATTCTAGTGGTCTTTGAGTTGATATTTCAAGGAGATGATTTCATTCAAACTGTTGACTTAATTTCAGACTTTTGCGAACTTTCGTTGTTGTCCCTGCCTCAAATCTATGCGAGCCAATCAATGAAGAAGAGAAGAATAAGATGCTTGATGATGTCTAAATGAGCTTGAGGTCACTTGTATTTTTTGGCTTCCAAGGGTGTCGAATTTTCTTTACGGCCGACCTTGTTCAAATGTGCATATGTGGGTTTTTCTTCATAAGTACACTTTCCCTTATCTGATTTGATTTATCTTTAGGTCGCTTTTGGTCCTATCGAAAATAGGAATTCAATGAAATCATAAAATATATCAAATGATATGTCCAAATTGTAATTTAACCATAGTTTCATATTTTAGCATTCTCCTCCTTGAAAAGCCTTTTGTCATCTTCACAATTTTACCCCTTTCTTATATCTGGAAATGCTTTTTTGTAGCTTTAGTTTGACTTGCTCATGCATTTCCTACATGATCTATGCAAACTCACTTTGTTAAGTGCTTCTTCTATCCTCTTGATTTGGTAACTTCACCAAATATACAACTCCCTCTTGTGACCTACCATAAATAATTTAAAGTAGACTCTTTCCAACAAACCTATTGATCAAATCATTGTAAGAAAATTCAACACGGGCCAAAACCAATCCAATTGTGTTGGTTTTTCTCCATTCAAACTCAACAAATTCCCAAGGCTCCAATTAACCACCTCAATCTGTCCATCAGTTCGTGGATTCTATGTAGAATTGACAACAACTTGGAAGCCATTTTCTTCCAAACTACCTTTGAAAAATTCCAAGGAATCTAGTATCTCTATAAGAAGTGATACTCCTTGGTAGTTCATGCAATATTAAAATTTCTCGAAAGAAAAAAATGATGACTTCAGTAGCTTCATTGATTTTCTTTCTTGGTATGAAACGTCCATTTTCAAAAACCTGTCTATTACAACCATCACAAAGTCATATTTTCTCTGTGTTCTAGAAAATACCGAAACAAAGTCCATACTTACATCTTACCAAGGCTGTTGAAATTTGGGCAACTATGGGACAAATATCCCATGAGAAACCCTACTTCCCCAAGGGAAACCCAACTTTCCCAAAGGAAAGACTATCTTGCCCCAACGAGAACCCAATTGCCCCAAAGGAAATACCATCTTGCCCCAAGGAGAATTTAATTTGATATAAGAGATATTATTATTATATGTTTGGCACTCCTATAATTATTATTATATTGTTGTGACACATTTACTTGGGCAAGATAATTTAAACTTGATTAAATAAAATTATTATTGTTAAGATTAAGTCAGTCTCTCCAATATGAAAGGTCACCAAGCCCCTTCGGCTCATCTCACACCTAATATAAATAGATCACTTTGGAGCTCCTTCTAATACACATGACATCTCGTACCTTCTGGATTGTAGCTCAATTATATATTTGAGGTTCATATTCTTTTTATGGCTCAATTTACAAATCATTGTGGTTCGTATCCTATAATTTGAGGCTCACTTTGAGTTATAATGACTCACACTGTAAATTTTTGTGGCTCATTACTTTGTGGTATCACATCTACTATTCATACATGCACAATGGCATCACTCTGTAATCGCATAATAGTGGCATCACATCCATAGCGAGTGGAATCACACTGCTCTTCAGTGGACTCACATTTTCTATGAGGGATTGCTTACTCACATTCTTTATGTGGCATCGCTCTACATGTAGACTTGGATTTCATTGTGCCTCGCATTATTTCGTATGTCTAACATACTCTATCTCTGTGGTGGCGTCACTATATTATACAAAGGCTTTCTCAATGTCTCTCACTCTTATATACACTAAAGCTCACACAATTACTATGACTCTAAATCTTGCTTCATTTCATGATTTGTATTATAGTGACATTGTATTATATTGTATTGCATTTGGCATCGTAATACATATATAGTGGCATCAACATATAAATATAGTAGCATCGATATCTGAGTGGCATCAAATCATTACAATGGCATTGATATAATGATCTTTGTGGCTCAGATCAACTTCTAGGTGACTCACACTTCATTTCTATGGTTCACTTAAAGTTTACAATGTCTTGTATTACAGCGAATTGCATGTATCATTGTGTGGCTCTCATCTATATGGCTCAAATATACTCCTATGGATCACTTTCTTATTATGGCTCATTTTCTCTGAGGTTAGATATGTTATAAATAATTCTATACATTGTCTCTCTGAGTTGAAAGTCAGCTTTGATATGACCTAGAGCATAAGACCTAGATATAGTCCATTATTATGGTAATGAATGACGATGGTTATAATGATCTTTGTTTAGTAACCTATACAACAGTGAGACAATAATATATATGATAGTAAGGCTATGATGATGTATATGACAGTAACCTTGAAATTATAATGACCTATATGATTGTGTAACCATGAGATAATGATTTCTATAACTATTAGACAATGACCTTTCTATTATGATGGCAGTGAGATGATGACAATGACATGATGATGAATGATGCATCATAGTGATCTTGATATAATAGTGTCCATGACATGACAATATATATGTGAATGACCTTGATGACATTGATGACATGATGGATGGTAGATGTCATAGTGTCTTAATGGCATATGTGATATTGTATATGACATTGATATGATATCATCTCTCTTGGACTTGTTTCGTTCAGTTCACAACCGAAGTTGTGAATTGACTTGGGTTGGCCCTAGGAGGCTTGATATGATTGTTATATTTCATTCTCATTGTACTTTGTATCTCAGCTAAGCAATTTATGAATATCTATTAATAGAAGAGGAAGTTGGTTGGGTTTTCCCCCTTGTGGGGTTTGTCCCTGGTCTCTGACCTAAATCTTGGTGTCTCTATTATGTATGCATTTCTTATGTCGTTCCTTATTGTTTTGATGCATTGTTGATGTTATTTTTCTCTATACATAATTGTTAATGGTGTTATGGGGTGAATGTAATATGCAAATGATAAAAAAATTTAAAATACAATTATCTTCAGCAGAGAACAATCTAGCCCTAAAATTAACATGGGATCAAAGTTGGATTCAAGAAAAGTCATTGAGATCACCCCCATGAAGGTCGTGATCAAAGAAGAGTGAAAGGGATGAAGATGGAGGAGACCTAAAATAATACTAAGGTTTGAAGGAAACCCCAAGAAGCCTTTGCGTTTGCAAATAGAATCTATGGCTTGATAGAAACCCTAGGAGTGGCCTTGATATGGAAAAGGGTCTGGTATGATTCAGAATTCATTTATTTGATATGATCAATGATAAGTTATTAAGTTATTTGGGACAAATACAGAGAAACCTTAAGTGAGGGTATGATGTAAGATCCAACAGTCATCAATCATTGAGCTTGGCCACTGTTGAAGGAAATTAAGGATACATGTGCTGCTTAAGAGGTTGCATTTCTTCTAAAAGATGACATTGAAATATGGTTGATGGACAAGGTGACTCATGGAGGCAGGATCAAGAGGGATTTGATAATCCTTATTAAAGTTAAGTACTTTCAACACTTATGTTATTTTCTGCTTTCGTTTAGATTTTTTTATTGCTTGTTTTTCCAACATGAGTATTTGAATGCTTTTAACTTCATGGATGAGGATGTGATAAAGGATAGGAAAATTTGAGGATCATCGGGATACGTAATGTTGCAGGAAGAGTAACCTTCAGGAGGGCGTTGGTGTAGGAAAATGAGGAAGCCACTCTCCTATCTAGAAAGAGGTTGACAGTTACACTGCCTCATCATCATTAGGTACACTTTCATTATGTTTATTTATTTTTCTATTATAGTACTTTCTCTTGTCCTGGGGTCATCAAGTATAACGGATGGATGTAAGGACCTAATCCTCAATATTGAAATTGAGAAGGATGAAAATCCATCCCATCAGTAGAGTGGCACTTGAAAGGTGCACAAGAGATTAGACCTTGAAAGAGGGTAGATGACTATGATTGAAAAAGCTTCCTATTCAAAGAGAGTAGGTTATTAGGTTGAATGCAATAGTATGATGAGATGATAAGAGTTATTTGTCCTTCATGCAAGGACCATTTTAGATGACAAGATACAATAGTGTTAGATACTTCCACAATATTAAATTAATCAGTGATAAGGAATATTCACTCAGAGGGAGAAGATCATAGTTCATATCGCTAGATGCACTAATCATATGATGTGAAGTTGGATTCTTTATGATGTACTTAAGGAAGAAGCGCACTTGGAGGTACCTCAAGACTTTGAAGCATGATTAGATATTGAAGAAAGCCTCGTATGGACTCAATCAAGTCCCCTAGACCTGGCATGCCTGGATTGATGGACATCTAATGTGAACTCCAACCTCTCTAATTCGTTGCAGGGGTGTCTTTGATATTTGGTTTTATATGTTGAAAATTTATTTATGATAAGATCAGATCATCTTAGTAATCAGTGCTAGAGGGAGATGACCTTAAATCCTAGATGATCAATACCTTGAGATGAAAAATGTAACAGAGAGATGTTGAGTACTTCATTGTTAAGGAAAGTATGTTGCAATAGATTTGGCATGATAAATTACACTAAAGTAGTTGAGAGAGACTCTTCATATTCAGATTTCATGGATCCTATGATGAACAAGAATCCAAATGGATCCTTGAGCTAGATAGATCCTGGATATGTATATTGGGTTTCCGCTAAACATGTGTTGAAATGTCTAATGAAACTATTAATCATGGAATGAGACACTGCCAGAAACTTTATGGATACACTAACGACTGGTTAAGAATGAAAATGTTGCTGATAGGAAAAACACATCTGGGTGTTGTTGTAGGTTGGGGTCTACCATGACTTCTTAGATGAGCCAAAAGCATAAATTTGTTGATTTGAGTATGACTGAGGAAAATAAAATTGTTGCCGGCATGCCTAGTTGTGAGGCAGTGTGATTGAGAATTCTCTTTGGAGAGTTGTTTTGGACATGATTGTGATATACTATGATAATATGAATGAGATTTGAATTTCAAAGAATCTTGTGTTTTATGATCAGTCTAGGCATATTGATACTAGATATCACTATATCTGGGATATGGTGCAGAGGGAGCAGTAAATATTCGACAGTGATTTGTTGTTGAATTGAAGCATTGAGGTTTCAACAAATGTGAAGATAGTTGACATTCTTACCAAGCCTTTGTTGAAAGGGAAGTTCTTGGTCTTCAGAGAGAAAGTTGGACTGGTGGATGTGAATCTCTCGGGAAAGGGTCCCTGTCTGATCTCTCAGGGAGAGGAATTGAGCCGGAGAGCTCCTGGGGTTGAGGGAACTCTAGAAAATATGATAGTTGTGATCCTTACCTCTCATAGTAAGTAGTATACGTCTTATTGTATGACTATAGGATAGTTTTGATCCTTAACTCTCATGGTAAGTAGTATCCTGCCTATTGTCACTATAGGGTGCATGTGATCCTTGCCATTTATGACAAGTTGGGTATCCTCCCCTACCATTAACTCTGGGACATGTCAAAGTATAACCTAGTATGCATCTTACCCACGAGTTGGGCTTGTCAAGATTTCTACCCATCTGGTCAATGGGTGAGGAGGACATTGGTTTGTATTGTTCCTTACCAAACGTGGTAAGTGGTAACTACCCCCAAGTTAGAGGATGCAGGTGTTCTACCACTTGGATGGGAAGATCAGTGGACAATAGGATAGTTGTGATCCTTACCTTTAATGGTAAGTTATATCTTGCCTATTATCAATCAGATATAGGGTGGAAAATTAATCTCACCTATTTTTTGTAGATATAGGGTGGAAGATGGAGCTCCTTTATGATGATTCTTCTTTTTTAGATCAAGATGTCATTGTCCAGCTAATGATTAGAGGAGACAAGTTGAAATGAGATATGATGAGATAGATGTCTTGTTGAGGTAGCTGAGATGAAGGTCATGAAATTGACCTAGAGATTATTAAGGTTTGAAGGATATTTTGGTAAATTGATCTCCCATATCATCGGTTGTGGATTATTCCTCTCCTATGATGAGATGAGATGAGATGAAATGAGACATTATGTAGCAATGATTAAACATTCAAGATGAGACTTATTATGCAGACGGAAATTCCTCTCTAGCTGAAAGGGAGTGTTGAAATTTGGGCAACTATGGGACAAATATCCCATGAGAAATCCTAATGCTCCAAGGAGAACCCAACTTCCCTAAAGGAAAGACCATCTTGCCCCAAGGATAATTTACTTGGGAAAGAGACTTTAAATTTGATTAAAGAAAATTATTATTGTTAAGATTAAGTCAACCTCTCCAATATGAAAGCTTGCCAAGCCCCTTTGGCTCATCTCACACCTAATATAAATATATCACTTTGGAGCTACTTCAAAAACTTGTGACATTGCATACCTTATGAATTGTGGCTCAATTATATATATCTAAGGTTTGTATTCTTTTTATGGCTCACTTTACAATTCGTTGTGGTTCTTATCCTACCAATATGAGGCTCACATTGAATTAAAATGACTCGCACTATAAATTTTGGTGGCTCGTTACTTTGTGGTGTCACATCTACTATACATACACACATAGTGGCATCACTCTATCATCGCACGATAGTGGCATCACATCCATAGCAAGTGGACTCACATTTTCTATGAGGCATTACTCACTCAGATTATTTATGTGGCATCGCTCTACATGTAGATTCAAATTTCATTGTGCCTCACATTATTTTATATGTCTCACATACTTTATTTCTGTGGTGGCTTTGCTATACTATACAGAGGCTTGCTCAATGTCTCTTACTCTTAGATATGGGGAATCTCACACCATTACTATCATTAGAGAAATTTTGAGGTCTAAAATGGGCCTCCTAAGGAATATTATAAAATAACAGTAGAAATAATAAAATAAGATTAGATTACTTCATCAAGTTTTGGAGGGAAAAAAAGAAAAAACTACTTTTTCAACTCATATTTTCAGCGTATCTCCTTATGATTTTACTCAAACTTCGAGCAAGAGCACACATTGGATGAAAAATTTATTTTTTCATTTAAGAAGTACCCATGTTGTATACTTTCGATGGATCCTACTACATGAAAAATGTGAAATACATAGAAAAACATGATTGCAACACATTTTTTCATGTATTTCGCATTTTTCATGTAGTAAGATCCATCGAAAATATGCAATATGGGTACTCCTTGGATGCAAAAATAAATTCTTCATCCAACGAGTGCCGCCGCTCAAAATTTGAGTGAAATCATAGGGAGATAAGTTGAAAATACGAGTTGAAAAATTAGTTTTTATTTTATTTTTATTTTTATTTTTTATGTTTTTACCTTTTTATTCATGTTAACTTATGTATATTTTACAACAATTATATCTTTAAATCTTCCAATGGAAGTGGAATTAAAAAGAATGAAGAATAGAAGAAAAGACAAGATGAGACACAAATATTTGGCAATGCCAGGGCAAAACCCTTAAAATTCTTTTTCGTCTTCTTCTTCTTCTTGTCAAAATTAATGTTCAACAAAAAAATTCAATTTATAAATGCAATAGTCAAAATTTGACTTGCCAAAGTCAACCATAGACAACCCAAACAAATTCTCTTCAAAAATTCAAACTCAGTCAAAGTCACTACCTACAATTTTCGGCCTCCACCTCAGGCCTACAATTCGACCTCGCAATAGCTCGGTCAACCTTGGTCAACACAGGTCAAGGTCTCGGTCAAACAACCTCTGGATAGCCCAGAAAGACTCAATCAAGGTCAATGCAAAAGATAGGCTAGTCAACTCAGTCAATAGAGATAAAATGTTGGGTGTGGACCCTGATTATCTTCTTTATTTAGAGGTATCGCCACATTGGACCCCAATTCGTAATGTGGCAACAACGCCCCCGTAAAATGTACGCCACCAGGGGGGTCCAGGGGGCGACGTCGATTATTTCAATCCCCCCCCTGGTGGGGGGTCAGGGGCAATGCCTCCAAAGCTAAAAATAGATGTAAAATTGCCTTGTAAAATGTTGTAATTTCGTATTCAATCTGGGTCGTTCATATGGCGAAGATCTGACCGTAAAAGTTATGTTTAATTTAGGGTTTTTTCCCTAGAAGGCAACCCCTCGTTATATATGAGGGAAATGTATTGCATCTATGTAGATCTATATTTTAAGCGAGAAAGAGAGAGGATATTGTGTGAGAGTGAAGTGTGAATTACAAAGGATCTGTGGTAGGTTGTATCTCTTCATTTTGCTGGAAAATATAAAAAGAAGGACTGGCCGTTTCTCCGTGGATGTAGCCCAAATTGGGTGAACCACGTATATTTGTGTCTCTCTTGTTTTATGTGTTTTCTATGTTTATATTTCTGCAATATTTTATGTGTTCCATTGCTCTATAATATATAATTTTCTAACATAAAATACTTGGTCAAACAGTGCCTTGACCTCCTTTAGCAACTCGGTCAATCTTAAAATAATAATTTATCCCAAAACATAAACAGAAATACTCCAAAATAGTTTCGAAATCCTCCCTCTCTTGCTCTCATGTGTGATATCTTCTTTTGATTGGATGATGAATGAGTGAGTATCAAATAATGATCCTTGATTTGTATTTATACCCTTTTGAGGAGGTAGAATTCCTTCATGTGGGCCGACTTGTCCAAGTGTAGGCTTAGTAGTCCAAAACTATTTTTTTATGAGTTTGAACTCCATTTTCTAAGGTTACCATGGGTTTATATGACTTCTAGGAGGGTTAGAGAGAGCAGAGTATTCCTTTAGCTGCCTTAAACATCAACACTCACCCTCAGCTAAGGAGTAATCTATGAGTCTATATCCTTTGACATCTTCAGAATATCCAAAAGAAATACATTTTCACTCTTAGGTTCTAAAGCTTTATGTTTCTCATCTGGAATATGGGCCCATGTTTCACTTCCAAAAACACGAAAGTGACTTACATCTGGTTTAATTGAGCTTCATGCTTCTTCTGGAGTGATATTCTTTAAAACCTTAGTAGGAGTGCGATTTATTATGTAATTTGCACAGTTAATTGCTTCTCCCCAATAATTAAGACTAAGTCCTTTAGATTGAAGCATACAATTAGCTATTTCCTTTAAGGTGCGATTCTTCCTTTCAGCTACACCATTTTGTTGTGGAGTATATGGAACAGTATGTTGCATTTGAATTCCATTCTCATTGCAAAAGTTGATGAATTTGTTGTTAACATATTCTCCGCGTTATCAGATCTTAGCTTAAGAATTTGATGTCCAAATTGTTTTTCAACAAAGGCCATAAAGGCCAAGAACATGTTAAATACTTCACTCTTGAGTTTTAAGAATTATACCCAAGTGCGTCTGGAGAAATCATCAATGAAAGTTAAGAAATACTTGTAGCCAGAGAATGAAACAACTGGAAGTGGACCACATAAATCACTATGCACAAGATGTAAGGGGGCTGAGGCATGCCAAGAGGCACGTTTTTCAAAACTGTCCCGATGATGTTTTCCGAGTACACATCCGGAACAAACACCATCTCTACAAG
>APFE030871434.1:283339-297314 GCA_000404065.3 Pinus taeda | reverse complement strand
TTCTTATCTTGGATTCCCAGTCCTCAAAGAATATTGGTCCTCTTGCCTACTCTTGTCTTGGATGCCCTACACATCCTCAAAGACTATCCGATGCTAGATGATTACCTAATCCTCCCATTCTTTCTTCCCAAGTGAATACAAGAATGTTGTGTCTATCTTGTGTCTACATTTCCATTCATGGCCTTCATCCAGACATATGGTTGTTAATCCTTGTCTAGCGCATGACCCATGAAATGGAAAACACAATTGTCACTCCTGTAATCGGGGGTGATCCAAAAACTCCCTCTTGATCAGGGACCTGTCAAAGCTCCCTCTTAACTAGGGACTCTTTCCTTCATCATTAGCTTCTTCTTCGTGGGTCCTTCAGCTGCTTGATCTTCTTCCTTTCTTGATGTCATGAAGTCTTCGATCGAACTTCTTCTTGGTAGGGCACCATCCATCGATCACTTTCCTTCTTGGCTACTCCTTGGTCATCTTGTCCATGCTTCGGAATACACTCCTCATGGATGCTTCATAGTACTTGCTAGGTTACATGCTTTGACCTAGTAGCCCATTATGACTTCATTTTGATATTGCTTCAACATTGCTTTTCTTTTGTTGGATGGCTTCTTCATCACGACATATCTGTAGAGTAGAATCAGTTATCTCCACCTTTTGTATCTCCAAGACCTTCAAAGGTGTCAAGGGTCCTTTCTTCTTTTATCAGAGTTGTTTTGCCTTCATTCGAGAGATTTTTTCAAGGCATTTTGTCACATAGTGATTCTTGGTGATCATGGTGTTCTTCACATGCTTGATCTCTTTTTTCATTCGTTTCTTTTCAGATAGATAGGTCAACCATCTGATGCTTCTTGGTAGGGCACCATCCATCAATCACTTTCCTTTCTTGATGTCATGTGATTACTTCGTGGAAAGTGACTATTAGGTTTGTCATCTTGGCTACTCCTTTGTCATCTTGTCCATGCTTCGGAATACACTCCTCATGGATGCTTCATATTACTTGCTAGGTTACATGCTTTGACCTAGTAGCCCATTATGACTTCATTCTGATATTGCATCAGCATTGCTTTTTCTTTTGTTGGATGGCTTCTTCATCACGACATATCTGTAGAGTAGAATCAATTATCTCCACCTTTTGTATCTCCAAGACCTTCAAAGGTGTCAAGGGTCCTTTATTCTTTTATCAAAGTTGTTTTGCCTTCGTTCGAGAGATTTTTTCAAGGCATTTTGTCACATAGTGATTCTTGGTGATCATGGTGTTCTTCACATGCTTGATCTCTTTCTTCATTCGTTTCTTTTCAGATAGATAGGTCAACCATCTGATGCTTCTTGTAAGAGCATTCCTTCATTGCTTGCTTTCTGGACTTGTCAGCATTTCTTCTTGCTTCTTAGTCAGCAATCTTATGCTCCTTATGTGAGCATATTCTTTTGTTGACCTTCATCGCATTGTGGTACATGCCTTCGAGCATGTTCTTGGTGAAAGAGATTCTTTCATGCTTGATCTTGTTAAAGAACTATACCCGTGACTTTAATAATATACAAGTGATAACATGATTTTAAACTTTGATGCATACATACCTCATCTTGACTCTCCTTTGATCATCCTTTGGTGTGACCCTTCTTGCTTCATCTTAGCTTGCCTGCATATCATTCTTTTCTTGAAACCCATGAATGGGATTCCCAATGAGACATCTACTTCGGTCCATGAACCTTCTTTTGAAGATTTTAACAAACGGACTTAAAGATCCTTGCCTTGCAAATGTTTCCTTTCTTTTGATGATGTAGGTCTTCTAAGATTCTTATCATGATCAATTTTTCTTTCATCATGAATGAGGTCCTATACTAGGTATGCTTCTTCTATATGAATATCTTGAGCTATATCTGTCATGCTCCTATATTCTAGAAGATATTTCTACTTATGTATTTGTGTTCTTATCATAAATGCTACATCTACATGAGTGTCTAGAACTCTATGTACATCATGTTGCTAGATTCTAGAGGGTGATTCTAGCCATGCAATTTAATTTATTCCTACATGCTCCTATTCTACTCAACTTTGAAAGAAGTCTAGAAGTAAAGAGTTTGACCTAGTCATAGTAGAGATCTGGAGGATCTTCCTTCTTTTGCTTCTTTCCTTCTTCTTTCATCCCTTCAGTTATGTGAGCTTCTTCCCTCTTTCTTTTGTTGTTGTCCTTTTTAAGCTTAGGACAATCCCTTTTGTAGTGTCCATATTCTTGGCATCCAAAACACTGGATCTTGGACATGTCTTTGTTGTTTGTTCTTCGTGGACCAAACTTGCCAAATTTACACTTTCTTTTGGCCATGGTAGCAAATGCTTGCTCCTTTGATCCCACATCTTCTTTTGCCTTGAGTATGGTTTCTTTTGACTTGCACAAAGACCACATTTCACTGGGAGTGGTTGCTTCCTTCCTGGCATAAATGCTAGATGTGAACTTTCCCCACTCCTTAGGTAGAGCATTGAGTGCAACAATTGTCATCTCTCTATCAAACATGACCTCCCCAAGCTCTTGAAGTTGATTTCTCATTTCAGATATTTTCATGAAGTAGGGAGCTATTCCTTCCTTTGTTATCTTCATCTTGTATAATTCATTCCTCAAAGATATTACTTCTCTGGTGGTGGATACCGAGAATAGCTCTACTAGCTTATCATAAATTTATTTCGATGTCTCAAACTTGGAGATATAGGGAATGAGAGAGTCTTTAATTGATTCTATCAGAATCCTTTGAGCTCTTGTCTCATCCCTATTGTACTTGGCTAAGGCTTGAGTCTACTCCTTAGCGGCGATAGCGATATTCCCTTTGACAAGTTCTAGGAGTTCATTCTCCTTGGGAAGTAGATCAGTCCTCTTCTTCCATGCAAGAAAGTTATTGGTCCCTACCAATTTATTACTTTCCTTGCAAAAAGACATTGATGTGTATTTAGAAGGGGACATGTACTTACTTGATAGATTTTGAGATGTAATGGAATTGCTTCCTCCTTGAAGGCTTGGTGGCTTGTCTTCCCTGGATCTTGATGCTCTTCAACTTGCCTTATTTAAGTGGACTTGCTTGATGATGAGATTGGCTTGATGTAGGTCATGCGCCAATCTACTCTTCTTTGTAGGTGCCTTTATGTAAGGCTCTTCTTCTAGCTTTGAAGACCTTCTTGATGAATGATGGATTGTAGACCCTTCTTGTCCTTGAAGTGATTGAGACTTCTACACTTGATGCTTCAACTTTGTAGATGATTTCCTTTGATGAGTGTTCTTGAGTTGCCCTATCCTTGATGTGTCACCTTAGCTCTGATACCGTGTTAACAATCTAGGGCAAAGTAGTGTAAAGTGATTCTCCATTTCTCGATAGCAATTTGTGATGTATTTTTACAATTTATCTTCTTCGTATTATTAATGTGTGTGCTTCATCAAACTGCTACCAAAACAAAATAACAAGAACACAAAATTTTGGCTCTCTGCCAAGGACAAACCCTCTCCACTCTTGAGAGGAAAACCCTTTGTAAGATTTCTCTTATTGAAGCTTCTTATTTGAACAACTGCTAAACCCTAGACCATTGACTAGAGTATCCTCCAAACATAAGTCAAATCCTTCCTCTTTCTACATTGTCACTTCCGACACATCTTCCGACACTTCGTCTTCCAGCACTTCATCTTCCAATATATTCTTTTTCACCTTAGAGAGATGCGCTCCTTCACTAGGCTTGTGAGCCTCTGGAGGCTTGATCTCTTACCCAAACAAAAAGTTGATTAGCTTGTTGTCATATCCCTACTGCACCTCACACGTGTAATTGTTTATAGCCCTAGAAACAGTCCTCTTCTTCCTCGGCTTCCTTTGTTTGTGAGAGTATCTCCTTCACTCTAGAGGGGGGCCTTGTAGACCTTAAATTCCACCCCAACCAGTGATTATACTTGACGTGAAGTTAACTTGCATTTAAGGCTGCAGAGTGGCCTTCTTCCTTTGCACGTGTGGTTGTGTCTGCTTCAGAAATGCCTTCCTGCACTTCGTTGTTCTGCCTCCTTTCCTTGATGTCCTCATTACCCTTTTTCCTTGCCTTGTCTTCGTTCTTTTAGCCTTCCTCTTCTATGTGGATTTCAAAGTGAGTAATGCGTTATCTTTTGGAGTGGACAACCTCTATAAATAGAGGTCTATCCCTCCAATTAAGTCGACATGACTGGCTGCCTTTAGGCTGACTTATAGTTTTCTTCATAAATAATTTTTAGTCACAGTTTTGTTGCTTGTAGACTTTGTTGGTGCTAGGAGAGGATTTTACAATGCTTGGAGGTGTTCCCTTCACCCTGTATGATGTCATACATGATGTAACATGCCCTCAAAGGGTCTTATCATAATTACATTTTGACTTTGACTCTCTAGAAGGTGGCAGTGCATCCATCTTTGGGTTTACCCATTGATGAGGTGAAAACAGATGTTGTAGCAGCCAAACGAGCTGCAGCATTTTCAGGCAGTAGCCCTCTCCAAGAGTACATAGACGGCGCTTGCAGCATAGTTTGTCCACTTTTTCCCATTAGAGGGAGAGAGGCAAGATTTCTTGGACATGTTTTGATTGTCCAAGTAGAGCATCAGGAGTTGAGCATGGACTAGTTTCAGCATAGTAGACATATCCCTCGCACAGGTGTCCATGCATTAGATTGGCGACAGATCATGAGTTGGTATCCTTTTGATGGAGTATCAACCTTAATTCGGGGCATAGCACAACAGGGGCACTTAGACGAGAAGGTTACTATATGTTTCAATGAGCAGTGGGAGGTGGACCGACAGTTCACCAGTGTTTCCATAGCATTATCCCTGCATCAGCAGAGTGGGGATGACCTTGGCCTATGCCCGAGGTTGGATTGGAGAGAGGTGATGAGCAGGTATGAAGTTAGTGGGGTGGCATTCACAATCGGAGCTATAGCACAACAGGAGCCATGGAGCATTGATGCTCCTTGGTGGCATTGGGATCCAGGTGGATCTACTCGCAGTAGGTTGAGTCAGAGATGGACATGGGATCGAGGTATTGGAGGATGCAGTCATGTTTCGATAGCTTGGAGATGTGACGTCGACCAATGGTTCGTATGGGATCCGGGCATTGGGTTTCAATGGCGTTGGGCCACTAGATTGGTCCACAGATTTGGATTGATTGAGGGCAAGCAATCTTGGGGCGAGAGGACTGTCATGTCCCCATTTTTATTCTTCTTCACAGTACAGCTAGGGTGGATTTCCAAGACAAGAGATGGCCAGGTCAGTGGAGCAAGTTTATGTCATCATGGGTCCCGATGGAGTTTTGAGGAATTTTTTGGGATTTGATGGCATTCGCTTGGCATATTCCATCATTAGCACCATTTTCCTTTCGTTCTATTGCATTCTGACAACTTTCAAAAATCAGCATTATTATTGGGCATAACTTAATTAATTATGCTCGAGGTGGCATTCTGGGGAGATTAATTAATGGAACACCTCAATGTAATAGCTCGTTGGAACCAGAATGAGAAGATATACATGATGGGACTTTTGGATGTGAGTTTCAATGACCTGAGGAGACCTGGTGGCCAATTTACCCTTTTCCCGCATTAAAAAAAAAAAAAAATATATATATATATATATATATTATTATAAATAAAAGAGGGAAAGTGCTCCATGATTAAAATAATAGTAAAATAGAAGGTTCTAGAGGGGTCCATCAGATCTATAAAAGAGGAGGAGGAGGCCATTGGAGGACATCTTGGTTTTGATATTGTTTCTTGTATGTGAGGTTGAGAACCCAGTTCTCTACTCTAGCAGTAGCCCCAAGACAGAAACCCTCGAGTCATTCAGTGAGAGTGGGCAAGCACCCATCTCTTCCCTCGGTGAATCCATTTAGTGTTCACAGGTTGGAGTTATTTGATTATCAGTTTGTTTGGGGACGCCCATTGCGCCATTATTGTAGATCTATTTGTGGCCAGTTTATCTCAGCTATCTCAGTTATTCTGTTGTTCCAGCATGTAAAACCCCAATTTATATATTATAATAAACCTGAGATTGTTTCTGCTTATAGTGTTATGGAATTGCATGCATTTCATCTGTTATATTCTACATGCCAATCTTTTGTTTATGAGTAGAAATTTCTTGTGAATGGTTTGTTCCAAATTTTCCTCAATTGGGACATTACATAATTAATTTGACAATTTATTTGCTACAGCAAATACTGAATAAATCATGCTGCAACCTTCACAAACAAAATTGCGAAAAATAATAACACTGGAAATTGAGATATATTCTAGCACACATATAAAAATAAACGCAATTATTTTTGGACAACTGTTCTCGGGAAAACCCAACTTGGGAAGATCGATGCAGCAGCTAAGGGATTTTATTATTATGCAACAGTGAAATAATCTGAGTACAATCTGGATGCCAAATACTGGCAATCCACAACAAGAAATTCTAGCCAAAATTATCAAAGGGATTTTCCCTTCCTCCAGAAGCAACCCCGAGACAACTTCACTTCAAAAACTCATCCTTCTAGACCCCTCACAATGGCTTCTGCGCAATGCTTACGCAGACCCTTGGACATCTAGCCCAGAACTGCCCCTAATCAAATCATTTTGCCTATCTCTACTGAGGAAAATGATTCTCCAGCCTTCTAGAAGAGTTTCCAAGCCTCTATAATCTGAATCGATTTCTCCTACAGCGAAATCGAATTGCCCTCTAAAGCTAACTACATAGTCCTTCGTGCAGCCTCACTGGGAATAACTCGGCCTCTTGTTGCTGCCTCTCTAGATTAACTTTCTCCAGGTCACTATCCCTGCCCTCTCTATCTCTGCAAAAACCCTCTGAGAGAAATCTCCCTCTGTGTGCAATTTATCTTCTGTGCGACAATGATTATGCTTCTACAACATGCAGCAAAACCCTCTGTGCCCAACCAAGGAATCTGCTAAGCAAAAATTTGAGTTGGTGTTGCTCTCTTTACCTGCTGGGATCACTATTCTAGGCAAATCGAATTTCCTGCCACCCTACAATTGAAAATTGAACCCTTGCCCAGCTATTCGTATTGCCTGGTTAGGTACTACGGAACACTAGAAAATTTCGACCTGTTGTCCCTCTAAATAGTGAAATTCTCTTATTCTGCTTCTGAGCTTCCCAGTTGATCAAGCACACTGATAGCATGTGAAAATTTCACCACTAAAATCCTGTTGCAATAACTGGAAATTATTCTTCTAATTTTAATTAATTTAACAATTTATTTTCTATGGCAAATACTGAATAAATCACATTGCAACCTTCAGAAATTAATTTTGGAAAACAATAACACTGGAAACTGAGAAATACTGTAGCGCACACACATAAAAATTAACACAGTTATCTCTTGACAAATGTCCCCGAGAAAACCCAACTTGGGAAAATCGATGCAGCAGCTTGTTAGTTTTTGTAGCATCGGATGTGTTCTACCCACGAAATTTGGTGGATATGCTAGAATACATGAGATCTCCAAAACCCACAAATCGTTTCTGAAAATTTCACCTAGAAGTGTCTCAATTAGATTATTAACCAATTTTTAAATATTTCCTAAGTCCAAACTTAGGGAATATGGTTAATTAATCAATATTAATCAGTAGAAACTCACACGGATCGATTCGGAGATGATCCTCGCCATTGATTAAGTTTTAATCTTGGTCGTTGGTGCTCCAATAGTGGATTATAAGAGGAGATCAATGTGGTGATGGAGAACACACCAGTGCAAACACTTAGTTGCCAGGGAGTTTGATTTTCTCAATCGCAGTAACTCAGTAGAGAAGATAGAGCCAAAGGCTGAGTCGCAAGTGGAAGAGGAGGGTAGCAGCATTTTGGGAGGAAGGTTTTCAGTCCCCAAAAGAGGCAAAGGAAGGAAGCTCGAAATTCTCACAAGGTCAATGTAAGCTTTGCGCAAAGCGTGATGCAAGAGGCTCAACCCGAAGGCTAGGGAGGTAGTTTCGAAGGCAGAAATTAGCTGTGGGGTTAGAGAAAATTCTCACAACAATTTTGCCAGTATTTTCCTCCGATTAGATTGTGAGTTGGGCATCTAAATTATTGTACTCATAATTGTTGCTGAAGAATAATATTAAAACCCTCATCTATTGCACTGATTTTACCACATTGGGTTTTTCCAGGGACAATTGTCCAAAAATAACCATGTCAAAATTCTTGTGTGTGTGCTAGAATTTATCAATTTTCAGTATTTTTTTTTCCACAGTATTTTTATGGTAAAAATTGCAATTGTGATTTTATTTGTTGTTTGTCGTAGCAAATAAACTACATAATTAAATTTACAGTTAAAAGAATAGTTTCCATTTACTACAATAGATAAAAAATTCACATGGTATCAGAGCATAGTTGATCAAATGGAGAACTCATAAACGAAGGAAAGGAATTTCGTTGCTCAACAAGGGAAGGCAGGCCGAAATTCCCAAGGGCAGTGTAGTCATTTTTCCAGGAGGCCGAGTTGCTTGAGGAAGTTCGATTTTTTTGATAAAGGGGCAGAAAAATTCGATTTTTCCAGTTCAAGTGATCCCAGAGGTAGAGGAAGCAACTCAGTTATTTCATTGGGGAAATCTCTAGCGAGACACAAAAGGATTTGCAACAGATTGCTAGTGTAGAACCAATGTCGAGTGAAAGAGGAATAGCACACTATAAATTCTTCAGCATAACCATGCACAAAAGTGACATTCAAGAGACTTTAGATTTGTCTTCCAGGTTGGAGGACGAATTTACTTGCTTATCAGGATCAGCTTCACAAGGTGTCTGGTATATAGACAGTGGAGCATCAGCTCACATGACAGGGGTTAGAGAATATTTTTCTAGCTACAAGAAGGAGCAAATGGACTTCCAGATTACTATGGGAAACAGGACGAAATGTACTCCAGTGGGGAGAGGTACCATAGATTTTCAAAGGGAGTCAGGAGCAAGCACCAGCGCTACAGATGTATTGCATGTGCCAAGATTAGGTATGAACCTAATTTCAATATCCCAGTTACAGGTTAAGGGGTATGATATTCACTTCGTAGGGAAGAAAGTGTACGTCAAACACCCACGCTAGGAAAAGGTAAGACAGATTGGAGTTTGAAGTCACAGATTTTACTGGTTATAGATTGACTCTCCAATGGCACTAATAGGCAATGACTGTAGCAGTGGGAAGGAGTTGAATGAGTTATGGCATAGGAGAATGGGACATCTACACCATGGAGCACTCAGGATGCTCAGAGAAACAGTAAGAGGGGTTCTAGAACTTGGCACAAAACATGACGATGTGTGCAAAGGATGCGTACTTGGGACGTATGCTAAGGTAGCATTTCCAAGAAGTGACAACAGAGTTGTTAAATTTGGCAACTAAGGCCAAGCTCCATGCAAGTCATCTTATTAATGGCAGCTGATATTTTTCTTGGATCCCTCTCATCGAGAGGTGTAGGATTGATCTAAAGATCATTAGATTCTGATAAGTATTCATGGAGATATGAATTTATTTGTGCTATGGGACAATTCGTCAAAGTTGGCCAGCAACTAAACTGTCCCCACTTGTGCTCAACGTTTTGGTATAAATACAAGTGCCTTGCAAGTCATTTGTACACACAACTCTCTTGAGATTTCTTCTTCTCCACTTGTTTTGGGTTTTAGTGGAAAGAAGAATCTCTAAGGGAAAAACGCAGTCCTAGAAGATGATGCCCTAAACACAGTCCTAGAGGATGATGCCCTAGCTGCAGAAGGTGGTTTAGCCGCAGTCCAAGAAGGGAGATCTAGCACGGTGAAGGAGGCCTAACAGTTGACCCTAATGCAGTCCTATCATGCCCTAGCCGTAGGTGTTATCATGCCCTAGCTGAATGCAGCCATGCCCTAATCTTATACGTTGTTTTGAAAGTGTTTGAGACAGCCCTTGGACAAAGCAAAAAGGGATTCCCTAACCGCAATCAAAAGAGGCTCCTAGCCGCAGCAAAAGACAAATCATTGAAGGGAGATCTATCCACATTTAAAGGAGCTTATATACGCAGCCTAAAGAGGCTCCTATACGCTGCCCAAACCTGCCCTAATCCGCTGCCTAAAGAAAGCCCTATTCGCAGTCTAGAGAGACCTAATCCAAGGTCATCCATCCACAGTCTAAAGACCCTATTTCGCTGTCCAAAATGAAGCCCTAGCTGCAACAAGGAAAGGACTGGACAATGTGGACATTTGAGGGCTATTTCAGGGGTCTGTTTAGAGGACAGTATGACTGAATGGAGGAGGCTGAGACAAGGAGGGTTTGCTGGAAGGTATAGCTACTGTTTGACGGTGACAAGTCCATACATTAGGCCTGAATTTGCCCTAAAGGAACAGCGTGACAGCAATAGCTAGAAGGAGTATTCGGCATGGAGAAATAAGGCTACTCTGAAGCTATTTCAGGAAGACAGTGAGGCTATTTAGGAGGGTAGAATTAGGGGAGCTCAGGATCAAATATGTTGAGGTATCATTGGAGGATCAAGGATCATATTTGTGCTGCCTAGAAGCTACAAGAAGAATGTGTGTCAGGCCACAGGCCATGACACCACAGTCAAGGATTTGATGACCGTTAGATAGGACTGCCTTGACATAATGAAGGTTGCCCTATCTGCTGTTAATGTAGCAAATAGATAATGATGGGCATCATGATGAAGTGTAGTGCAGCATTGATAAATAAATGCTACAATGAGATGCAGCATGATAGACACTGTGAGGTTCAATATGAGGCAGCACTAGTGGGTGCAGTATGATGATAAGGTACAACTTGATGATGCAGCAATATGATGTGTGCAGCATGGTAATGAGGTCCGGCATGACAATTGAGTGCAGCACAGTGAGGTGCAACACAGTGAGGAGTAGCATGGTGATGGAGTCACCTTGGATCAGTGAAAGCAGTATGTCTTCTACTCAGCTCAGATCAGCGACCTTGTATGCTATCTTCGTAGAGAAGATCTCTGCTCTTATTTAGATACATCAATATGTTGACTTTTGATGTATATGTACTATCTCTCTCTCTGTTGAACTATTGAAGAACACATAAGAAGAATTGATCAAGGGTTTCCCCACATTGGGGTTTGTCCCTGGCTAGCGCCACATCTTGTGTCCTCTTGTCTTGGTTTGTCTTTTGCGATTTATATTTATGTTCTATCTACAGCTTACTTTTATCGTTGATGTGATTGCAAATCTAGAAAAGATACTGAGCTAACTATGAAAATTGAAATAAATTGCTCTAGCATAGAACATACCTAAATTTAACAAGAGCTGATGATGTGTTAGGACTCATACATTCAAATATTTGTGAACCGATGTCCACTAGAGCCTTCAGTGGGTGCCGAAAATTTCATCACCTTCATTAATGATAATTCCAGGAAACCTTGGATCTACTTCTTGAAGACCAAAGATGATGTCTTCGGTCGTTTCAGGTAGTTTAAAGCTCCCATGGAGAATGCAACAGGGAAGAAGATCAAGGCGCTTCGCTCAGATAATGGTGGAGAATATATTGACAAAGACTTCACAAATTTTTGTGTGAAGGAAGGCATGAAGAGAGAATGGACAGCTCCATATAACCCAAAACAGAATAATGTAGCAGAGCGAAAAAATAGAACCATTGTTGGAGTTGCAAAGGCTATGTAATATATTATATGACCAAGATTTACCCAGATTACTATAGGCAGATGCATGTAACGCAGCAGTATATATTCATAACAGGACTCCTCATAGAGCATCAGAGAAGAAAAAGCCAGAAGGAGTCTTCAAAGGGAAGAAGCCAGAAGTTAGTCACTTTAGAATTTTTGGCAATGTTGCTTATTGCCACGTGCCAGATGAGAAACATACCAAAATCGATCAAACTGCAGAGAAGGGGTTCTTCGTTGGGTACATCGAAACCTCAAAGGCACACAGGATCTACACTCCTAGCAATAGGAAGATTGTAGTAAGGCGAGATGTAAAGTTCATGGAGGACCGATCTTTCAGGAGATCTCATGAGATTCCTACAGGTGATCAATCAGCAGAAGCTCCTTTGGTCCAACCAGTGTTGATAATATTGGTATCAGGAAAATATCGACGAGGGTCCAGAAAATATCTTATCGGAAATATCGGCGAAAATATCGGCAAAATATCGGCAAATATCGGCAAGCATAAAAAATGCATAATATATTCATTTTTTTCATATTTTTAAACATATAAAGCAATAACAACATGAAATAAACACATTGGCACATAAATATGAAGAAAACACTGATATATATGATGTCACATTGTCAAATAGAAATGATATATCAAAGGCGATACCAAATCCTGCTGATCCCTGATAATTGTCCATTCAAGGACTCAAATGTGATATAAAAGTATCTCATCATCATGAGTTACATGTAGCATAACAAAAAAACTAGCTAGTAGCAGCTATCTATCTACTGCCCTCTCCCCCTTTTACGGGAAAACATCAGGGGCTGTTTGCCAGGCCTGCCCCTAGTAGTAGAAGGCCCTGACTCTGCATCTGCACCTAATGTCAAATAATGAGTGGTAGGCATGGAGCTATGCTCTCCTATATCTATAGCAGATGGTGTTGATGTTGATGCTCCCATAGTGTCCTCCTCCTCTTGCTCCTCCTGCTCCTCTGACTCCGAGTCCTCCTCTTGCTGCCCCTGCTCTAATGGATCATCTGCCACTGGCTCTAACCATGAAGGTGACTCCTCCAATATGGGCTCCTCAGACTCCACCCTCCACGGAGACAATACATCAATATTGTCTAAGGAAATGGCATATGGATCAATTGGTGATTCTATTTGCCTCACTCGAAGTCGGATGTTGTAATGCACATACACCAAATCGTTGAGGCGTGCAAACTCCAACCTGTAAGAGTGTCAAAAAAGTAATGAGTCTTGAATCTCGACTCTTGACACTTGAAGGTCATAAACTAAAAATTAAAAATTACAATAAGTGTAATTGCTCAACTGAAGGCTTGAGTTCAAAGTTATACCTGTTGCGTTTTTTGGCGTGTATTTTCTCAAACACACTCCAATTGCGCTCACACCCTGAAGAGCTACATGTTTGACTCAAGATTCGTATAGCCAATTTTTGCAAATTTGGTGACCTTGCACCATAGCTTCGCCACCAAATACCTACAACAAAATAATGAAATAAAAAAATCAAAAACATAAAAGTTAAAACTTAAAACATATTTAAATTCAAATTTCTAATTTCTAATGAGTGATGACTTGTCACTTACGTGGCATGAAAAGGGCCCTTTCCCTAATAGCATCATCAAAGCCAAATAGGCCAACACAATCCCGATAAGACTGTATCTCGCAATTGATCATGCTACGAAGCTCAGGATCAGGTACCATCCTCTGAATACAGGTATGGAGCCCTTCCATCACCTCGCCATCAAAATCAAAATTGCATTTGTATGAAAATGCGGGGTTGAGGAAGAGTGCTGCTGCATGAATGGGTCGATGAAGCATCCCTGTCCACCGACTATCGATCACATCCCATAACACCATCTGCCTATGAAGGCCAGCAGAACCCTTGTCTGCATAATAGGAACGAATGGCCTCCTTGGCCCTATCCATGCCCTCATACAAATAAGCCATTGCAAGCTTCTCTCCATCCACCAATCTAAGAACCTTTACTATAGGTTCGCTAACTGCACATGCTTCTTCTACTCCATGCCAAAATGTCTCAGAGTACACCATTTTTTCAATGGCTTTCCCTTCAGGTTTCCTGCTGTATCTAGAATTACGCCAATCATCAGACACAAACATTTGCTTCAACTCGAACTGACATCGAAGCAAAGATTGAAGAGTAATGAAGGTTGTGGCAAAACGTGTGATGGCAGGACGCCGCAACTCCTTGTTTTTAGTGTACCTCCTCATAAGGCTAAGAACAGAAGCATGGTTATAAATAAACTTGGGGATGCTCCTAGCCATATCAACTGCCTCCTTGATGAAGGAGAGTTTCCCCATATCCTCAAGCAACAAATCGA